>BSBK01008431.1:422500-586754 GCA_027943335.1 Chamaecyparis obtusa | reverse complement strand
CCCAAATAAAAATGATCAAAAACATGTCAAATATTCACTTCCCCCATCCCTCTACCTTTGCTGCTAATTGAAAAATTAGCATTTCTTTTGTCTTAATTTTTAATTTAAAACAATTCAAATATTTTTTATTTTTTTATATAAAATAATTAAAATAGTAATTTAAGTGTTAAAGACAAATTATTATTTTTGTGTCAAAGAAATGTCTTAAATTACCCTCTTGTGTAGTAGTGATTGAGTGCATTTGATAAATGTATCTAAATAATATAACAGATAATTAAATTCAAACTTTTAGCGATAACACATGAATAGCCATGCTTGGCACATTTTGACCATAAATTATCTTTTGGCTGGCTCGACCTTGCCTGAAAATTAAACATATGTATCAACAATATTTGAATAATGGCATAACTGCTAAAGTTAACCTTGGGATACAAAAAAAATAATGAAACATCTAAAAATTATAGAGCACATAGAATAGTTAATGTGAAATGCAACAATAAGTCTATTGGTGAATAGAATATTAGAGCACACAGAATAATGTTTGCAAAATAAGTCTACTGGCGAACACACATTATTGTTGAAATGCAACTTCTAAGAATATAAGTATATGATATTATCAAATGTTAATGTGTAAAGGAGTATTAATCATTCATTTAGTCATTTTTATTATTAGGGTGACTAATTATTTAGTCATTTATTTGGTCATTTATTTAGTCATTTATTTAGTCATTTATTTGGTCATTTTACCTGATGACCAAATTGGTCATTTATTTAGTCCATTTTACCCGATGACCAAATTGGTCATTTATATAGTCATTTATCTAGTCATTTTAGTTGTGATTTTACCTAATGACCAAATTGGTCATTTATTTAGTCATTTATATTTGTGAATTGCAAAAAATGGGTAGAACATGATCAGTTTTAGTCACGTGACTAAAATTTTTAGTCACATGACTAAAAGTTTTAGTCACCTAGTCATTTATTGCCCAAATTGTACTAGTGATTAAAACAAGCTAAATGTAACTTTCCCTTATATCTTTCTTTACCTTTCTACAGTCTCTAGGACATTAGAGCTTCGAGTTCATCAAGCTCATCATTAGTGTTACTATTACTTTCATTCTTCATATTATTCTTACTACTAGATTTACCAATCTTAAGAGATGACATAAAAGTAGATTCAACACTCGGTACAACACTATTATCAAAATTATTCATCTCAAAAGTTGTTAACTTTTCAATCAGACTATCAAGAGTAAGAGTGCTATTAGGTGTAGACATCATTTCATGAATAGAAGATATTCTAATTGCATAGACATGCAACAAGGTTCTTAGGTATGTTACTTATCACAGTCTCTTCATCAATAATTCCTCCTGCTACTTGGATAGCATTGACTACCTTTTTGATTCAGTTAGAGTATTGTGTGATATTCTCTCCTTCCTTCATCTTCATGTCATCAAATCAGCCTCTCAAGCTTTCATCTCTAGCTCTCATCACATTCACATCACCACCATGAACTAGAGAAAGTTTATCCCACATGTGCTTCACTCTAGTGCAATCTTTGACATCCTCAAATTCAGAATTAGATAGAGCACCAAAAATCTATATTATAGTAATGTTGTGTCTCATGTATGTCTTTCAATTGATCAAGAGTTAGAGGTCCAACATTTGGTTGTATGTAGACATTTTACAGTAAAGGTATTGTAGAATCTCCAATTCTAGATATGTGAAGTCTCATTCAACTTTTCCATGTAGTAAAGTTATCCTTGTTCAGCTTCGACACTTCCGTCTTATACATCTTGTGATCTTTTTTGCTCAAGTCCTTAAAAATTTCTTCCAAGAAACCAATAGGCTCTGATACCAATTGTTAGAATAACTGAGACGGGGGGTGAATTAGTTAGATCAGTTATCCTATAGTCCCAAATACAAAGATGTACCTCAAAAAAAATTCAACCAAAATATGTAGCTCGGTAACATAAAATTTCAATCTATCTATTTACTTTACTAATTACTAGTAAATATCCAAATGTGATTACCGACTAAATCAATTATATAGTATGTAAAGTATGATATCAAAACAATCATAACAAGTAACACATGACCCAATGATTTAATGTGGAAACCCTGTTAAGGAAAAAACCACCTAGGACTGATAACCCAAAATAATTCACTCTTCTAAAGTGAGCCCTGTGAAGATCCAACCCTGTTAAAGGTTACAATACATACTGTTAAGTGTGACCTAGTTAGAGGATTTATCACTAATAATTAACTTTTGACCAACATTCACTATGTGGTCAACAAGATAACACTTTACATTCAATAGAATGTCATAGGGTAGAACATAAGACTGTCAAGTCCACGCGGTTAAGATATTTTCTGAATCAATGGTTAAACTGATACAGTAATGAACTGATTCAATTACAACTCAATTATAGATATTTAGATCTATGCTAAGCCATTAGAAATAATCCTCTGATCATTAAACTATTCACTTCCTTCAATACTTCAACTTACTTTCACAAGGTAAATGATTCTCAGATGCTCAGTAAAACTTTGCAGCTCAGTTCTTCAATAACCAGTTTGATCAGGCATGCACAAAAACAATCTTCATGTGAATTATCTATAATCTCCTTCTTCTGATATAGTTTCAACAATGAAAATCATGTCTCTTATATAGATAGGTAAAACATTTTCATATCAACCATTAGATTTTTTCGCTTAATCTCCTTCATCCATTTTTCTTCTTAAACCTTCCTTGGTCAATGTGTTCATAACACGTTTCAATCTTATCCTTTAGATCATCTTCAAATTTTGTCAATCATGGATCTCATAACAAACTTCATCCTTAACCTTGAAATCATAACAATATCCAACTCATCATATTTAGTCAGCTTATCTTAGCATTTAATGTTTCCATCCATACTCAGTTAATATAGCAATGCATCGGTGATAACTAGTTAGACTAGCTCAGTTAATACTATCACTTGGTATACACTACACTAGCTCGATGTAAGCATAAATATTTAATTACCAACCACATTGACTTGTTCAAATTCAAATCTCTTCTTCAAGATAGATTAATGTAACATGCTCAAGTCAATAATATACAGTCATAGCCTCATCAAATAAGTTACCCAATGTTTACCTTTTCCTTCTCTATCATATTCATCTTTTCCTCATGTAGATATCTCTATTCTTCATCTTTTCACCTTTCAATAGATGTTCAGATGTTTGTAACTAACATGATAAGTACTATCAAGACTATTGGAGATTCACCAGCAAGCTAGTGCTGACTGTATGTTTGTCATTGATGACAACATATGGTAAGCAACATGCATAGAAGAATCATACAATGATCTTTTAGTATATGTAGCATAGACATGTTATCAACATGATATCATGGATGCAAAGGTTAATTATTACTATAGATAGTTATGTAGAAGCTTGTGTCAGCAGTGTTCCTGACAAAGTTACAAGCAATGTTCTATGAGTGATTATATGTATAGTTATCATGGAGCCTTGTGCATTTTGATATATGATGGAGACATGTCAGTGATGTTACATTCATGGACACAGAGTCTGATGTGTAGTAGAAGTGAAGTTATGCAGTTGCTATTCACCAGTTGCAGTTTCCTGTGTTTATCCAGAAGAGCCGACATAGATTATATTGGTACATGAGTTGTTCCTATAATTTTGATATATGTGCTTGGATTATTAATCAGAGAAGAGTTAAGAAGGTTTGGTTAAGAGTGCATGATGTAATTCAGCTTGAGGAGAAAGTTTCAGTTAATTTGGTAGAGCTGAAAATATGTAGTGTGCATCTACACTTATTGATTTAGACATGTCCTAGTTTGTGCTACGTGCGTAGTAGAGCCGACTGAGATTATATTATTGGAGAGTTTTATTGTTTCTTTAATATGATTTCAAGGTGGTTCTAATAGGCTGACTCGATTATATTATTTAGAGGAAAGATACTTATAGCTGGTCATTTGTGATCTCTAGAAGTATGACATGAAGATGAAGATTAGAGAAAAGTAGAGAGTGTGAAGTGTTGTGTCATCAAGAAGAGGTCTATGTGATAGAGAATATTTATTGTAATATTCATTGGAATTGATCAAGACAACAGGTCTACCTCATAGTTCACCAAGATCTAGATATAGTGTGTATCTATTATTCAAAAGGTTGTAGCCTTCACCCCTTTGAGCAATGAGCTCTTGGATAGTGTGTCCTCACCCCTAACAGGGTCAATCATAAAATATTCCTAATAGGCTCTGACCTCTGACGAGGTCACTATACTTATTGCATTGTAAAGATCAACTCCTAATAGGGTTGTAAGATCTTCTAACAAGGATCATTATACACTAGTGTAGTTTATTAGTGCGTGCCAATTCCCACCAAGATTTTTACCTATTTGGGTTTCCCCGTAACCAAAATATTGGTGTTGTGTTCAATTGTTCTTTCATTGTGTTTGTTCTTAATGTTTAAGTATACTTAATTGGATAAAGAATTGAAACTTGTAGATAACTGATTCAACCCCCCCTCTTAGTTATCTCTTGAGATTATTCCTAACAATTGGTATTAGAGCCAAGTTCCTTAGAGAGAAATTTTAATAGCTTGAGGTTGATTAGATGGCATACTTCAGAAAAGAAAGTCCTAGGTTTGATGGAGAGAATTATCTTTACTTGAAAAACAAGATGATGACACATTTACAATGCATTGCTTTTGAATTTTTTGAAGTGGTTGTCAAAGAAGTTAATTTGCCATCTCTAGAAGATCTTGCAAAGGAAGATGCTACTAACAAACATAAGGATTTGTTCCATCAGAATGCAATAGCCAAAGAAGCACTTATCAGTGCCTTAATTGATAGTGAGTTTTTAGACATAAAGAAAGTAGATACAACTTACAAGATATGGAAGCACCTAGAAGAAATGTTTGAAGGAGACACACAAGCAAAGAATGCGCACAAAAAACATGGAAGAAAAAAATACAATACATTAGAGATGCTACCAGAAGAGAACATAAGAGCCTACAATCAAAGGATTAATGAAGCGGTTGCTAGAATCAGAAAAAATGGTGGAGAAATATCAAAAGAAGACATCATGGATAAGCTGATGATTACCTTGACACTAGAATATGAGAGCAAGATAAACATCCTTGATGAGACTATGCAATTCTCAAAAAGCTTCAAAAGAGAGACCTTAATCAACAAGATTATTGCATTTGAGATATCAAGTTTGAAGACAGAGCCTAAAAGTGAAACTGCCTTCAAAGCCTCAGTGCATGGTAAGAAATCCTTGCACACCGCTGGTAATTTTGATGATGATGATGATGAAGAAAAAGCACTAGATGTTTTCATTGCTATTATTTCTAAAAGAGAAAAGAAAGGAAAAGGAAAATATGAAGGACAATTTCCATTCAAATGCTTTTCATGTAATAAGATTGGTCACTTTGCATCCAAGTGTCCTACAAGAGTTAAGAAGTTCAAAAATAACTACAAGCCTAAGTATACAAAGGAATGTTACTATGATGGTGATGGAGTATCAAATGAAGAATCTATAGAAGAGGAAATTGGATTCATTGCTCTTAAAGATGACAAGAACACACAAGAGTTAATGCTAATTTCACATGCAGACATCAAGATAGATTAGATCATTGATAGTGGTTGCTCACATCACATGACAAGAGACAAAGATAAATTTGTTCATTTGGATAGGTACAAAGGTGGCATGATTACACTTGGAGATAACACTCCTACACCTATCGTTGGTAGAGGAGCTATCACATTGGATGGAAAGAACAACACTGATGATGTTCTTTATGTAGATGGTTTGTAGCATAACCTTCTTAGTGTTGGGCAGTTACTTGAAAAAGGTTATCAGTTAGAGTTCAAAGACAACAAGTGCATCATTAACAACAAATATGGTGTTATGATTGCATCAGGTTCAATGACTAAAGGTAATGTTTTTCACCTTAATTAAGAAGCAAGTTTCTTTGTTGCTAAATTTGATGACAGTTGGCTATGGCATAAAAGACTATGTCATATCAATTTTGATAACATAGTAAAGATAAGCAATGCAAAGGTAGTAAGAGATCTACCTAGAATAGCAAAGCCAGTTGATACTATTTGTAGGGAATGTGTAATGGGAAAGCATGTAAGGAATTCATTTAGGAGAAAGAATAATTCAGAAAAGAACAAGTTGGATCTAATTCATAGAAACCTATGTGGACCAACTCAAACAAGATCATACTATGGTGAAAGGTATTTCATTTTGTTTGTTGATGATTATTATAGAATGATGTGGGTTGCATTCTTGAAAGATAAGTTAGAAGCATTTGAGAAGTTCAAATTATTCAAAGCTAAGGTTGAGAATGAATCTAGACTAAAGATAAAGTGTCTAAGATCGGATAGAGGAGGAGAATTCACCTCTGATAGATTCTATGAGTACTGTGAAGAACATGGCATAAAAAGACAGTTGAGTGCATCTAGAACCCCTTGGTAGAATGGGATTGCAGAGAGAAGGAATAGGATCATCCTTGATACACTGTGCACCATAATGATTGAAGGAAAAGTTGTGAATGCCTATTGGAGAGATGTCATCAACATAGAAGTCTATACCATCAATAGAATACAATTGAGGCCTGGCGTGGATAAGACTCCTTATGAGCTATGGTTTGGTAATGTTCCCATAGTGAAATTCTTAAAATCTTTGGAATCAAGTGCTACATCAAGAGGGATGAAGTAATAGGAAAGTTTGATGCAAGAAGTGACGAAGATATTTTCCTTAGTTACTCTACTAAAAGAAAAGCTTATAGATATTTTAATTTGAGACTGAAGAAGATCATTGAAAGTTCTCATGTTAAGATTGATGAAAATTTTATGGTTCAAGAAAGATATCATGATTATTCACCTATGATTGAAGAAGAACCTAGTCCTTGCACTAGTGAGATAGTTGTTGAAGAGATGCTTGACAATATTGATGTATTATTCAATGACCCTGAAACAAGTGAAGAAGAAACTTAGAAGGAAGATGAGACAGTATCACCTAAAGTTCCAAAGTTTACATTTAGATATCACTCTAAGGATGACATCATTGGAGATCAAAGAAAAAAAGTCACAACAAGATCAAAAGAAAAGAGTTCAACAAGAAATGAGGTGGTATGTTTACTATCTTAGATTGAACCTTTAAGTGTTGAAGATGCATGTAATGATTCAGATTGGCATGATACTATGAAAGAAGAACTAGATCAAATTATCAAGAATGATACTTGGGAACTGGTCCCAAGACCTAGTGATAAGAATGTGATTGGAACAAAGTGGATATTCAGAACCAAGATGAATGAAGATGGTATAGTAGTGAGGAATACAGAAAGGTTAGTATGTAAGGGATATGTGCAAAGAGAAGGTATTGATTATTCAGACACATTTGCACCGGTAAGAAGATTAGAACCCATTAGGTTATTTCTAGATTATGCAACATTCAAAAACTTCAAAGTTTATCAGATGGATGTCAAGTCAGCATTCTTGAATGGAGAATTAAAGGAAGAAGTATACATTAAGTAGCGAGAAGGATTCACCTTATAAGACAAGCATGATATGGTATGCAGAATAAAGAAAGCCCTCTATGGACTTAAGCAAGCCCCTAGAGCTTGGTATGAGAGACTTGATGAATCTTTAACAAAAATTGGATTCAAGAAAGGAGTAGCAGATTGTAATCTATTCATAAGAGAGACATCTAAATTTCTACTACTTATAGCTATATTTGTTGATGACATTATCTTTGTGGGTAGTGACAAATTTAGTGCAAATTTTGCTAAGGAGATGCAGAGAAAGTTTGAGATGAGCATGATTGGTCCTATCAAATACTTTTTGGGATTAAATGTGTAGTAGTAGAGAAAATTATTTTCATTAATCATTCCAAGTATGTGAAAGAGATATTGAAGAAGTTCAAGATGGATGATTGCAAACCAGTGGGTACACCTATGATAACAGGATGCAAGCTTACAAAAGAAGATGATTCTCTAGCATTAGATACAACATTGTACAAGTCTATGATTGGTAAACTCATATATCTTACACAAACTAGACCTGATATTTCTAATGTAGTTGGCATAGTTGGAAAATTTGCAGCATAGCCTAAACAAAGTCACCTCATGGTAGTAAAGAGAATATTTAGATATCTCCAGAGCATTATAGATTATGGTCTATGGTATCCTAACTCAAACAATGTTGAGCTTCATGTATATATAGATGCAAATTGGGTAGGATGCGTTGATGATAGAAAGAGTACATTAGGAGGAGCAGTGTTTCTTGGTGATAGACTTGTCACTTAGACAAGCAAGAAGTAGAATTATATTTCTTAGTCAATAGCAGAAGAAGAGTATGTTGCAGCAGCTTTCAATTATTCTATAATTATTTGGATCAAATAGATGATAAAGGATTTTGGAATTCATATTGATTATCCTATTGTTATTCATTGTGATAACACTAGCACTATCAACATGTCAAAGAATCATGTGATGCATGCAAAGACAAAACACATAGAGATTAAGTATCAATTCCTAAGAGAGAAAGTGGCAGAAAAAGAAGTCAAATTAGATTATGTGAGTACAAAGGAACAACTAGCAGATATATTCACAAAATCCTTACCTAAGGATACTTTTGAGTATCTCGGGGAGAAGATGGGAGTAATTCCCTTCCCTAATTCTGCTTAGAGAAAGTAGAAAAGAGCATCAATCCTTAGTGGCTGATGAATGGTTGACTACTCTACTTCAGGAGTAGTACCAAAGCTTAAATGTTTGGTGCCCTTTTCCATTGATGTCAAAGGGGGAGTAGTATATAGTCATGAAAAAAAGTAGTAAAGGAGGAGTACATATAAAATTAAGGAGTATTATATAGTAGCAAGGGGGAGTAGTATTTAGTCATGGAAGCAGTTCAGTTGAGGAGATAGAGAATATTAAAGATTAATGCAGTAGATGGAGGATTCATCCTTGGGGGATTTTTGATGATGAAATGGAGAATTTTATAAAAGAATTGATCATTTGGATTGGTGGTGTTTTTCATTCCATATGTTGCCATCAATGCCCAAGGGGGAGATTGTTGGAGATTTGTCAGCAAGCTAGTGTTGACTGTATGTTTGTCATTGATGACAACATATGGTAAGGAGTATGTATATAAGACTCATATAGTGAGCTTTTAGTATATGTAGCATGGATATGTTATTATCATGATATCATGGACGTAGACGTTAATTATTAGTACAGATAGTAATGTAGAAGCTTGTGTCAGTAGTGTTCCTAACAGAGTTACAAGCAATGTTCTGTGAATGATTATCTATACAGTTATCATGGAGCCTTGCACATTTGGATATATGATGGAGACATGTTAGTGATGTTAAATTCATGTATCCAGAGTCTGATGTGCAGTAGAAGTGAATTTATGCAGTCACTATTCACCAGTTGCAGTTTCCTATATTTATCCAGAAGAGCCGATAGAGATTATATTGGTACAGGAGTTGTGCCTATCATTTTGGTATGTGTTCTTGGATTATTAATCAGAGAAGAGTTAAGAAGGTTTGGTTAAGAGCACATGATCTAATTCAGCTTGAGAAGAAATTTTTAGTTAATTTGGTAGAGCCGATAGTATGTAGCATGCGTATAAACTTATTGATTTAGACAGGTTCCAGTTTGTGTTGCGAGCTTAGTAGAGATGACTAAGATATTAATGGAGAGTGTTATTATTTCTCTAATATGATTTCAAGGTGGTTCTAATAGGTTGACTTGATTAGATCATTTAGAGGAAAGATACTTATAGCCAATCATTTGTGATCGCTAGAGGTATGACACGAAGATGAAAGATTAGAGTAGAGCAAAGAGTGCGAAGTGTTGTGTCATCAAGAAGAGGTCTATGTGATAGAGAAGATTGATTTTACTATTCATTGGAACTAATCAAGACAAAAATTCTACCTCACAATTCACAAAGATCTAGATATAGTGTGTATCTATTATTCAGAAGGTTGCAGCCTTCACCCCTTTGAGTAGTGAGCTCTCAGATAGTGCATCCTCACCCCTAATAGGGTCAATCATAAAAGACTCCTAATAGGGTCTGACCTTTGACCAGGTCATTGTACTTATTGCATTGTAAAGGTCAACTCCTAATAGGGTTGTAAGATCTTCTAACAAGGATCATTATACACTAGTGTAGCTTATTAGTGGGTGTCAATTCCCAGTGGAGTTTTTACCTATTTGGGTTTCTATGTAACCAAAATATTTTCATTTTGTTCAAGTGTCCTTTCATTGTGTTTGTGCTTAATGTTTAAGTATACTTAATTGGATAAATAATTGAAACTTGTAGATAACTGATTCACCCCCCCCCCCTCTCTCAGTTATCTCTTGGGACTATTCCTAACAAAGACTAGTTGACAACAATGGCAACATATTGACTGATTTAATCATCTTACATATCATTTCAAAACTTGGTGATCTCTACTCACAGTTCTTCAGTTCATCATAGATATTCAATCAATTGTAGTTCATCAAATATTATGGTTTGGAATGGGTTAGTCTATAGTTTTATTATTTGATTTCTTCATATTTATTGCTAGATAGAATGTTACATATCATAATTTCTAGTAAATGGTTAAATGAAATAGGATATGCCAATGAGCTTTGATCATTTTTTTTTTATCATATTAAATTGAGTCACAAGTATTATTAAACTCAAACTTCTTTATAGATATTTTTGATTCAGTCATGTTATTTAGTATCCCTAAATTGATGGCCTAGAATTGACATAAGTGTGGCATTCTTCTTTTTCTTTCCTATTATGGTATTTTCGTAATATAACTCATACTTTGTGATACTTTAAATAGGCATTATCAAAACCTTCAATTTTCCCTTAAACCTCTTCAAACAACATATTCTTTAGACAGGAACTCGATGTGTCTCTTGTTCTTTAAAGGGTACTAGCTCAATGGAAGAGCACCTACTTTACAAGCAGGAGGATGGTGGTTTGATTCCATCATTCCCTAATATGACTAAGTTAAGGACTAAATAAATGACTAAATGAATGACTAAATAAATGACTAAATAAATGACTAAATAAATGACCAAATCAATGACCAAATAAATGACCAAATTAATGACTAAATAAATGACCAAATCAATGACTAAAATAGTTTAGTCATAAATTTGGTTGTGAGATAAATGACTAGAAATAAACTACTAATGGTCACGTGATCTAAATTAGTCATTTATCTACAATTTTTAGTAGTTTATTTAGTCATATATTGTTTTTTTTTATACTAGTGTCTTTTTAGCAAATCACCGTACTTCATCATTTCATCAGGATTCATTTTTGTGGGATAAAAAATGGGAATCACTATTTCTTCATCCAGTGATTTCTTCTTCTTCTTCTTAGTATGAGAGCTAAGTGCACTTTCACTAGGTTAAATGGTTGGAGGCAATGGGGCCTTGGTATGTTGCTTGGTAGGCTCTTCAACTTTTTCTTTCTCACCTTCCTTTTCAATTTCTTTTTATTTTTCCTATGCATCTATTTGCATGCCTATAGTAGAAGTATCTATTGTATCTATAGTTTTAGTCTCTTTTCCTTGCTCAATGGTTGTGGGTTCATCACCCTTATTCATTTCAATCTACTTCTTGGTGTCCTTAATCATTTCCTTAGCATCTGTAGGAACATTAGTATCAATAGTATCATTTGTTTTAAGTGGAAACTCAATAGATGTAGGAGCTGGATATGCATGTACTTGTTCCAAAATTGTTTCATCCTTCATCATTTCTATAATAGCAAGCTCGACAACTGATACATCTTCAAGGTGTTCCTTGGTAGTGTCCTTGACATCTTGATCCTTATTAATAGTTTCATCCATATCATTTTCAGTGATGTCTTCAATTATAACCTCTTCATCTGTAGTTCTAATCATACAAGGAATATCATTAATTACTTTTTTATAGTATCCTTAGGGTCATCTGCCATATTTTCAACTTGTGCATCTGTAGGAAGCTTGGTATCTAAAATTTCAACTTTCTTGGGTTCATCCAATTACAATATCTTTCTCCATTTCTTGTTTGTTTCATCTTCCACCTCTTTTGATCTACCCACTAGGATGCTCAATGATCTCTACTTAATCATAAATTTCTTCCTATCATTTATTAGGGCTTCATCAATTTCTTATATTGATAAGGTTGGTACTGATATGACCAATGATCTCTTCCTTATTTTTCTTTCACTGTCAACTGGATATTTCCATCTTTCACTAATTCTTTCATATAGCTCCTTAAGTAATTTCCCTCCAAGTTCCATAAGAACAATCTTGAATTTGTACATAACATCAATATTTGCTTCTTGAATCTTCAACTTGGCTTCATCATTTAACTTATGAAATTCTATATATGCATAGAACTGACAAAGTGTCCATTTTCTCTCATAGATTTAGCATGCTCATCGATTATTTTTGGTACAAAATTCTTGACAACTTGGAATTGATCTTCATTATTTGAATTTTTTCTCTCTATCATGATTCCTTTGTTTCTTCATTACTTTGGGTGCTTCCTATTTTGTGTTTTTCCTCTACTGATATGTTTTTGTTTTAGGTTGAACTTTCTCAATTATGCCAATTTTACCTCTACCTTTCTTTGTAGGTGGTGTGGGAGTTGATGGTGCTTTAGTCCTTAACCTAGTTGCCTTTGGACTAGCATTTTCCTCTATTAGGACCTTCCTACCCCTCTTCAGTTTGGAATTTTCTACTTCCACATCCTCATCTTCTTCTCCCTTGATCTCTTCTTTAATTGACCTATCCTTCTCTTCACCAAATTTCTCTTCTAATGTATTTAACATTTTCCTTGACTTCTTTTGAATCTTAGGACCTAGGATTTCAAGTCTTATCCTCTTCTTGTCTTCTTCAAATGTTCTAAATCTTTTTGTAGTATTTTATAATGGTTGTTTTAACAAAGTTTCTATGGCTAGAGTAGCTCGATCAATATCTATTTCATAATTCATCAGTTTTCACCATGATGTCCTTGGTTCTACAACTTTGATTAAACATGTATCTATGTCAGCTATGAAAAAAATTAAGTCTTTGTAGTTCTCAACTAGCTATGGGGGTATCCTAAACCTTTGATGCATCCTATTATTGAATTATTGAAAGTATTCACTCATCACCTTATCAAAATTTTCTCTTAAACCATTTATATAATCATTAATTTGATAAGTAATAGGCATATCTATATTCCAATTTACATCACTAATTGTAGGAAAGAAGTTCTTCAAGTCAAAAAAGATACATACCAATAGTGAACCATACTTCAAAGTATTTGTTTTGGAAACTCAGATAGTCTGCATATTATGTTCCAGTTTCTTCAAGAGTATCTCAGCTAGGTCAACTTTGAAACCTTTCTTCACAATTTTATATGCCAAATCTATTTCTCCCCATGGTACACTATTCAACCTACTCGATTGATAGATTATGTAGTCTATGACACATGTAGAGAACCTTGTCTCAACATCATTTATTGTAGACACTCAAAGACCCCAACCATCTCATGTTACTCTAGTGTGCTTTTCTATTTCAGGCTTCGGTACCACCCTTACAACTTTAGCTTTCTCAAAAATTGGATAACCACTAGCCATATGTGTAACATCCTCAGTGATCTTGATAGGACCATCAAGCCACATTGATTGTTCATGTACTCGGCTAAGAACAATCCTTATCCATTCATCCTTGAAAACCTTCAGGAAATGGAGGGCATGGGTCAAACCCTTTATTTCCAAATGCTTGTTGGAATTTTGGAAAGGTGTGTATTGAGAGGGGAGGGGTGAATCAGTACCCTTAAAACTTTTCAATGTAATCCTTGTAAATATCAACTTCAATAACTGAATGTGTAAATTACATTCACCATACATTCAATACCATAACTAAAATGCAAATGCATGAAAGGAAATCCATAAAACATACATGAAACTTAAATACACATGACACATGTATTTTGGTATCATAAAAACCCTCGTTGGAAGGTAAAAATTGTGGTGGGGATGGAACCCACAAAGCTTCACTTCTACATAAATAAATTTGTCAGTTAAGGCTTACAAAAATGATCACTTCTGGTGATCTTACCCTATTAGGAGTAGCAAAATATTAGCTAGATCTACCTAGTTAAAGGATTTTAGAACCACAATACATGTGTGCACTCAGTTAAGATATTTAACTAAGAACATTTAAGTCCACTTTGTTAGGAGATTTTGAATCTGCTACAATTGTTATAGACTAACAATGATATATGAACGAAATGAAATACAACTCAAATTGTTGATATCAGATCCTTTAAATACAATAAAGATACCACCTTGCTATGATGAGTGTATCCTTTTGAACTTCTTGGTAGCCTTATAAGTGTTTTGATAAACTGAATACTTTTGTAGCAATCCTTCTATCAAAACCCTGTCTGAACTTCAGATGTCGTTGAGTGCAGCCACTTCATGAAGATATGTGTTAAAATGACATCCTTACAAATTTTATATCAAACTAACCTTGACCTAATTAGGGTTTAACATTATCTTAGAAACCTAAGATCATTATTACATAGGAATCATCATTCATTAAATGATTACATAGATAATAAATATTCACCTCGATCTTGTTAAACCATTTTCTTACTTGGAAAAAGTTGTTCACCTTGAACTATGTGCTATTCCAAACTTTTATGTAAACTCTGGATTAATTGGTAAATGTTATCTCTTAGACTCGGTGGTCACTAGCGCTCAATAATCATGTGTACTCAGTAACTATTACACTCAGTGATCTCTCTTCTTTGTGACTACTATGTATTAATAACCGACTAAATTGTCTTCCTGTGTTTACTGACTGTACAGCTGAATACTAATGACACATATCTTTTCTCTAGTGAAGTGATCTAAAGTGCATAATTATTTCATAATTGTAAGAACTTTATCAGTGATTCTTTCTAATTCACTTACAACTTCTAAAAGCTTTACCTTGTTTATTGTCACTACTTGGCTGATCTTTTCAGTCAACTTATACTGAATCTTTTATTCAGCTATCTCTTCAATCAACTTCTCAGTGTTTGTAGTAGGGCCATTGATTGTTATGGTGTGAAGTGAAAGTTGATCAATAATGGGGGTAGATTCATCAATAGTTACATCATCAAAAACTTGCATTAGGATCTCCTTGACATCCTCTAGCACCTTTATGTTTTTATTTTCTTGTCTCATCTTTTCTTGTGCTACCTTTTGAGTGCATAGCTCTCCATATTTCTTGAGAGCTTTTGGATCAAGTGTCCTCGGGTCACATGTTGGAAATTTTAATGATTTCATCAAGTGTAACCAAACCCTTACTTCCTCACTTCCTCTTTTTCTTCTTCTCTTGCACACTAGATGATGAAGATGGTACAATAGAAAGTTGAGCCTTATGCTCCAGATCTACCTTAAGCAGCTTGATGGATTTGATTTCATCCTTATTTTTCCCAATAATTGATTCTACAATCTATGGTGCAGGGGATTTTGAAATTTTTTGGTGGTAGAAGTGTCTACCATTGACTCTATTTGTGCTTGTACATTTTCTACCATTTTAGTGGTCTCTTTACCTATTTCATCACCCTTGTCTTTTGTTGTATCTGTTACTTGCTCAGGTGGAGTGTTATCATTTTGTGCTTCAGTATGTATTTCAATAGCTTGTACCAGTATTAGGAGATTACCTGGTACCATTTCTCAGGCTACCTCGGTTGCTTGTTCTTCACCAAGGTTCTCGATAGCTCCGATGATCATTTCATCTTCTTTAGCCTCATCATCAAGGTCACCTTTTGTTATGTCTTCTATCAATATTTGTTCATCCTCTAGAGTAGTCAGCATCTCCAGAATTCCTTTTATCACATTGTCGGCAATAGATATGAATGCTTCTTCATTGGTTTCTTCCTCGGGCTTCTTAGTATTCAAGATGTGAATGGTCTCATCATCAATATTAATAGGCTCTCCTACTTGTATGCTTGATTGATGATCCTCGGTATTGACTTGCTCGTTTGGACTAAGGAGTTTAGTCCAAATTTTTCTACTCTCATCATCTACCTCTTGCAATTTTCCCTAGATTTTGAATGCCCTAGCCTTCATAAAGAATTTATTTGCATGTTTTTTTAATGCTACATCTATCTGATAAAAAAAGTAGTCATATTTTACCAAAATGAGTGACCTTTCTCTCATCCTTTTCTTAGTTGTAAGTGCATAAGTCCATCTGGCAGAAACTTTATCATATAGTTCTTTGGGTATGCTACTAGAAAATTCAACTGGAGCTATTTTGAAGGTGATAATCATACTTATTACTGCTTCTTCAAGCTTATCCTACTCCTTAGTGCTCAGATGAGGATACCTTTTAAGTTTGGGTGAACTTAGCTTTCCAATAGTTCTTATTTTTTTTGCTACATCATCAATGGTTTGAGGTCCAATATTTAGTACAACTTGAAATTTATCTATGCCCTCTTCTTTTGAATCTTGTCATCCTTTTCTCTTATATGTTTTCTTCTCTTCTTTGGATCAAGGAGCTCAGTGGTGGCCTTTGATTTTCTTTTCTAATATGTACGAGTCGCTGTCAGCCTAGTTATCTTTGCAACACCTTTCTTCAAAGGTGGTGAATTGGTAGTTTCCTGATCTAGTCCTAGTCCTGACATGTTTACATTTACCTTTATCAACCTTAGGTAGCTTTTCTTGTTCATGTTTCTTTGACTTAGTGGTCTCTTCATCTATGTCTTCACTGACTAGTGTCTAATCCTCAGTTTCTTCTTCAACCAATTTCTCAATGTCTTCATCTATGACACCAAATGTTTTCTTGATATTCTTAACCATTTTCTCCTTTTTCTTACGCATATTTTCAACTACAAGTCCCATCTTGATTTTGGACTTGGCTCCCTCAAAGGTCCCACACCTTGTAGCCTTCTTGTCTTTGGTCTCGACAAGTAAAGCCTTTTTAGATTTTGTAGCTACATCAATGTCAATCTCATAGTCCATGTGTGGTATCCAAGTTGTTCTTGGCTTTACAACTTTGATTAGGGTGGTGTCGGTGTCCCCCAAAAGAAGATATCATCTTTAAATTTCTCTACCAACTATGTTGGTATCCTTGTTCTTTTCTCCATTCTCTCTTTAAACTATCCAAAATATTATTCCATCACAGGTTCAAAAATCTTTCATAGGTTATAAATAAACTCACTAATTTGAGCAATAATAGGTAGATTGATATCCCATTCTACATTAGTGACTAATGGGAAATTTTTTTGCAAATATAAGAATCTACATACAAATAATGAGCCAAATTCACAACTATTGGATCTTGCCACCCTGATTGTCCTCATGTTTTCTTCTAGTTGTCTCAGCATCAACTCGGCTATGTCAAGTTGTTAGAAAGTAAAGTCCACCAAGATAACTAAGAGGAGGGGGGGCTGAATCAGTTATCTGATAAATACAAATTTTATCTCCTTTAATATATTTCAACCATGTAAGCAATGTAATCAACAACCATAGAAAGATATACATACACAATGACACAATAACACAAGATATGTTGACTATGGAACCTCTTGATCAAAGAGTAAACCACGATGGGAATGATGCCCACAAAAGATGCACTAATATGAAAGTTCCTTATGAGAGGATGGACTCTATTAGGATTCTTATGAAATAAATTTAGTACATATGAATCTCTATTAGGAGACTTTGAAATTTAAAAGATTCTAACCCTATTAGGAGTTATAGGAGACAGAAGGACCCACTGTCCAAACAGCTTCAAGGGAAAGATCAATGAACACACTATCCAAATGATCTCTGTATTACTCAATAGAATAATACCAAAAGATTACTGATCTCAACAACTTATCACTTCTCCTCTAACTATGCCAAGTTGCACCAACTACTTCATCAGATCTCAATACCAGATCTCTATACTTTGCATATCCTCTTACAATAAGTATTGCTCAATTACGCAATTCACTCTCACATACTACTACAAAATATTACATTACAATAAGGAAAATAATCCTTCCTTTATACCACACTCAAATAATTACAAATGAGTTGGCATACAAATTACAAAATAAAATCTTCCACATGTTACACAAAATTCCACAATTACATAAAACTGTCAGCTTCCAATTAAGATAATTCTTCACTCGTGAAACCTCTGACCTTTTTGTCATGTTCACATCACAATCATCATGTCTTCATCATCTATACAACTTCGCATGCTCAGATTCTATCCTGATTAGGAGATATCATCACATTTTCACAAACCACTTCTCAGGAACACTACCTGAATACTGCTTCCACTGAATTACTGTTACCCAAAATTTCCTATCATACAATTTTGGCCACAATCCTATTTTCACTTGTAAAGTAGATCCACAAGATTTTATGGTTTTCAACCTTGGCCCCATGTTCCTCAATGTAACACCATGCTCTAGTTCTGATCGCATGCCCTAATTCATAAGACCCAAGAAGATATTCGAGTTTCAAGGTCTGCAGGGAATACTTATGTCGCAGGGTTCTAAAAATTGTCTAAGCATAAAAACCCAGGTTGTTTTCAGCCTTTCACACCCTGCATTTCTTCTTCAGTGTTATCTTTCTCTATGTGCACTGTTGCGACCAAAGTGGGTCCTAGGTCTTCAAGGATGCAGTCGCTTAATCTCTAGTTTTTCTGGCGGTCAAGCCCTTATATCAGTGATTGGGCAACTGTGTAGTCACTTGATCTCTTATCTCTGGTAGTTAAGTGCTTTCCATTTAGTGACCCAACATTTTCATAGTCGTGCATTCGCACAACCCTAGCAGGTGGTTAATGTTATGTCTGGTGATCTCCATTCCAAGGCGGTTGAAGTATAAAGGGATCTACGATTGTCACATGATCATAAGGAGTATTCTTCCCCTTTGTGATCTTGCAACAGTCGTTCAATGGAAGGGTGATCTGGTAGGTGGGCCCAAGGCTTTCAATGGTATGGAAATGTGAATATGATCTATGGTCGCCACATGATCGTAAGGAGTATTCTTCCCCTTTGTGATCATGCGACCACCGTCTGATTTAAAATTGATAATTATCCATGGACCCATTGGTTGTTGCGCTAAGGTGTTTGATTTTCATTGGTGGCCAAAGTGGTGATGTGGCCAGCAATTTCTCAAGGGGGCTTGTGATTGTTACAGGAGATGATCTAGGTCATCTGATCTGGTGGGGAGAATGTGATCGACAGTCCTGTTTTAAACTTGGACCTGGTAGCCGTTGGAGCCTAAATTTGAATCCTTCTGTGAGGTTTTTGCCAGTGTTTGATCCAATGGGCCATAAATGAAGAGGGGGGGTAGCTCGAAATTGATGTTCTCAAGATGGTTGCAGTTCAAAAGGATGATGAGGAGGATCTAGGTGGCCTTGTAGGTTGATTTCTTATTTCCTGAGGTACTATGTCAGTGATCTTACACCGAAGGAGCATTGAAGGGTTGTCACCACCTATGATCATTTATACTTTTAAAATTAGAATATCTCTGAAGATCAAAATTGAGCATTCATGGAAAACTTGATTCAGCAGAATCAGGGTCATGGTGGTGGTGTGAAGTTTTCAATTTGCAGTAAAGTGGTTAGATCAAGGTGGCTCATCTATAGGCAGTTGTGGTGATAGAATTATGTACAAGGACCTATATCTGATTAGCCAAGATATTTTAATGATGCATTTATCATAAAAAAATGATAGAATTAGGGTTTTCTATTATTATATGCAAAATATATGTAACCTTAATAGAGTTTTTTCTCCTGCCTGTGTGCAAAAAAAGGAGATGTATATATTGTTTTTTGGAGCTCTTGGAGGTTAGAGTTTACAATTGTAAAATGATTTTCTCTTTCTTAGGAGCTATCCATGGCATTTGTTCTTCCCTCTACTTTTACAGTTTGTAACCTTTCATTGAAATCTCAAATTCAATAGAGGCTATCCATGGCATTTGTTTTTCCCTTTGGTCTTTCCCATGTCTATATTTCTCTTATTGAGTATAATATACAGGCTTTGTTAGAGAAGTTTTTGGAGTTCCAAAGCTCTTCTTTCTTTTAGCTTATATGTGCACTACTATGTCTGATTTGATTGGAGTGAGTTTTTGGGTATACTTCAACCCTCTATTATTCCGTCTCATTCCTATGCCCTTTTGTTGAAGAGAACATTTTCTTGCAAGTCACAGTCCGTGTCTTTTGTTTAGGCCTCTCTATGAAACACTTATGCAATCCTATTTAGGAAGATTGTGTTCTATTAGATCTGAGAGCCTTCATGCTAATTTGGTCAATGTATTATGTTCATTTCATTTCGGTGTATCACCTAATAGGTAGTTTGCTTTCAGTCTTTTCCCTTCCAAGCATTCCTTCTACCCCTTTTCCCTCAAAGTTTATTTTCTTGTCTAGAAGAAAATTAAGGTGATTATCCAAGAGGAACCAGCATAGAACCTGGAGGTCTCATCTTAGTTAGCATAGGTCCTACACCTAGAGATGATTCCCATGTTATACTAAGTTATCAAGACCAAGAGAGCTTGAAATAAGGGTGCAAACTTAGTGTATAACATTTATAGCACGCTTGGTGGGACTCAAAGAAAGTCCATCTTTAAAGATTATGTTATCTCTAATATACTGATTGCATAATACAAACTTTTAGAAGTTTTTCTATGAAGTAGATCTGGTGACTCCACTGATTTCATAGATTCAGGCTAAACTTGTTCAAAGTTCATGAGAAAGATTGAGACTAGGAGCTCAAAGCCCACTGAATTTTCAGAGTTAACCTTAAAAAGAAGCTACAAAGGTAGATCAACCTAAAGAACATCCCTTGCAAGGAGAGTATAGTCTTCACCACCTGATACTACAGAGCTCTCATGTTTGAAAATGCTTATGCCAACTAGGGTTGCCAATATGCCTTGAGACTAGTATTAGGAATGGTTGGTTCCAAGTATGAGAGTTCTGCAAGACAAATGGACCAACTATAGGGATAAATTACCCTCTTCTACTTCTGGCTCTGTAAAACCAAGGTGGGTACACTTGATCCAATAGATATTAACTCTAATAGTTTTAACTCTACCCCTTATTGAATATTGGATCTTACAACAAATAACAGTGAGAAAGTAAAAAACAACAACCTATTGTTCATTGACTCTCCATCATTGTGTAGAATAACATATAAAGTAAATAAAAGTAAATGACTAGTAATGATTTGATGTTTTTCAGGATTAGAAGATTCCAATCATTCCATACAAAGATAAGATAGGAAGATCAAGGCCAGCGCCTTATTCATTGGGCAATAGAGTCAGAAAACAAAATGAATACAATAGTTTCTAATGAAAGGTGTGTCTTGAACATAAACACAAACTACTTCAAATCTTTCCTAGTTTCAAAAATCCTTGAATAGATTCAATAAACGTGCATCCAACTCAAAGAAAATTTAATCCAATCCTAGATCAGAACTCAAAGTTCAAACACATACACATAAACCTCAAAGAAACTTGAAAATTTACTAAACAAACTCACAAGAGAGACAAAGATCCAAGATTTATATTAACTTTGCCCTTTAAATGTTGCATACATCAAATCCTAAACAAAGCTTGCAAAATAACAGCAGCAACCTATACTTCTCTATTTCTCTGATAAAATGACACAAAATTTACAATCCTTGACTGAGTGTTAGGTTTCAGAATTTCTATCTTTTTCTCCTAAGCTCTCAATACCTAGAATGATCATGAAAAATCCTTTATATATGAGGAAATGCAACAAGCCACCGATCATTCTAGGGTTACATATTTTAATCTAGAAAAACTTTACAACTTTTACATATTTACAATAAATACACTATCAAAGTAGATGAGATTTTGTAGGAACACCACCCTATTTTATGCTTCTTCTATTGTATCTAGTTGCCTTCATGAAATCTATCATGTGCTCCTCGCTGTTCACCCGGTAATAAATGTCTTCAAAATATCTCACCAACTATTGTTACCAAAAAATATCTATCTTTATTCAATCTAAGAGGCGGGTGGAGTATTATCCTTTTGAACATGAGGTATATATTGATACCTCCACCTATTATATATGTCTTCACTAGGAAAATCAAAATCAACAAAAACAACCTTTTTCTTTGATAACTGCTCCCATTCATTTTCTATCTGAGTCACTCACTGCTGAATGTTATCAAACATTGACCTAGCATTTATTAATAATTTAATTGTGCTATTGAGGGAAAATGTGTCATCTAGGACACCAGTCATCCTTTCTGAGAGGAGTGCATGCATTTCCTCTCTCCATTGATATGCTTCTTTGATTTCCCCTTTATCAGAAAAAACTATGGGTACCATTTCATAACTTTAAAGCATTAATTCAGCCTTTAGCATGTGTGACTTCCTGATGAAATTATCCAACATAATATCATACTGTATTATCTTCTTCATCACTTGATGCACTAGCTTTATTAATGGATTAGGGTCCTCTTGGCCCTTTGACAACATTCAAAAGAGTTTTATATTTGAAGCCCTTTCAATCCATTTTTTTAAAATCGGGGACATTTTTGTCTTTTCCTTATTTAAAGCTATAAACAAAGAACTCAACTTATTTACATGATTGTGAAAAATTGAAGGCTTTAAATCAGTGGTAAACTACATGATGGCATCAATCATCTTCTCTTCATACTTCCTGATTGCCAAAACTATAGCCTTTTTGTTCTCATCCTTTTCCTTCTTAAGTCACAATCTAGTTTCTTTTAATCTACTTGTCTCTTCTGCTAATCTCTGTTTCTCCCAACTAACCCTTGAATCCAAGCTTGTATCTGGCAGTGGAAAAGGTGGAAATTCAACAATTAGGCTGGAAGATGAAGCTACTACACACTTATCAGCTATCACCAATTGAGGAGACCGATGGTCTAAGGGTCCTGACAATTGTGCAATTAATTTCTCCTTCTAGATTAGCTCAACCTTAAGCTCATTGTAGGATTTGAGAACCATTTAAAATTTGAGCCTAAGCTCTTCCTTCTCTCTAGCATTCTTCTCTGCCACTTGGGCATTAAATTTAGTAGTTTCTAAAATCAAATTTGATGCTTCAGCTCCAGATGTTTCTCCTACTCTCTGAACTAACAAACTACATGTATATCTTATAGAGAGATCCTTTCTCTTCCCTTTATTTTCATCCTTATTTAGAGACCACATCACAAGAACATCATGATCTTCAGAGAAAGCAAATCCTCTTGCAGCCTGTTTAGCCTATTCTATTGTAGTAAGAGTCTTCACTTTTCTTTTTCTCACTTGGTCAAAGATAATTGCATCAACAATGTCCCACTCTGGTAGAAGTAATACTCCCTCTATATGAACCATGGCCCTCCTTTCCTCTAAAGTAATTTTCTCAAATTGTTTGACCATTTCTGCCTTGGTCTCATTTTCTATTTCTATGACATCCCTAGCAGGGGACTCTTCTTTCTTCTTTTCACATACCTCCTTAAATTGATTTATTTTCATTCTCCAAAGAAATTGGGAGAATGCCCTAGTCTTGATAAACTTATCATCAGCAAGGAAGGAATTTGTGGCTTGTTTTAGAATAGGGTCCATCTATTTACCCTCAAACTCTTTTATTGAAAGATCCATGGCCACCTCCTTAGGTGCCTCAAGCATTCCTTCCTGCAAATCTTCATTAGAAACAAAAATGTTTCCTTCATTTCTTAGTTGCACAAGCTGTTCTTCCACCCCATGTTCATCTAATTGAATAGGGGATTGAGAAAGTGAATAAGCCTCTTCTCCTAGTCTTACTTCTTCTTGTTTCTACCTCTTTGGAGAGGGTCCCTACAATGCTGGATCATTAATAGGCCTTTTCCCTCTTAAAGTAGAAGGGATATCTTCACTTCTTTTTTGTGGTGGCAGGAGAACAGTGTAACCACTCCTTCTTTGCATTGTATAAATTCCTGTTGGGGTCAATTTCATGTATTTAGGATGGCTCAAAATCTTCCTAGCCATCTTAGGGTCTGTCTTACTCACTGCTGCCCCCTTTTCATTGGCTACATGTATGCTTCCTTCAAAATTCTCCATAAGGGCATCCACTTTCCTTGCCCATGGTTCAAACCCCTTCAATGGGTCATAAGCTCTGTCAAAATTCTGAATAAAATCTAGAGTCTTTTTGTAAATGACCCATTTCTCTTTCTTGATATCATAAGTTTGAAGATCAAACTAATTTCTGATTACATCCTCAAGAAAATTAAATTGATGCTCAATAAGAGCACACCTTACTTTATCTCTAAATACTCCTACAAGAAAACCTTCTGTATCTTCACATTTGATCACTGCTCTAGACATTCTGTAAGGCTACAAAAACTTATTCAAATGTACCCATCCTCCCTTTGTGACCACATATTGGTGTGCTATGGTTATGTCTGGGAAAAAAGTTCCCCTTCCTTTACCACTGAGAGTGGACTCTTGCAAGTGTACAATTTTTCTTAGAATTTTTGCATATCCCAACTTCAATGGGACTTGATAAGGTAAAAGATAAGGTGCTACCTTGCAGCCATACACTTTGAAAACTATAGAAACTAGATATAAGATAATATCCCCAAAATTGTGGACAATAGTGATATCTTGGAAAAACTCCTTTGGCCTAATTAGCCTCAACAACTCTCTTGGAATCCTTGGATTGTCAAAATGTAAAAGAGCTCTAAGTCTAGAGGCAAAATCTCTATCAAAAATAATATAGCTGGCATCAATTCTGTCCCATGACAGAGCTGTAGTCCACAACTGCACTAGAAGAATTTCTCCATTCCTTTCCTTCACAATATCTATTGTTGTACCAAAATATCCATCACCCTTGTACAAAAACATGTGCTTGAGCATTGAGTAGCACCCAAAAGGTCTAGACACCTTCATATTTTTTATTCCCATCAACCCCTCATGGATTATATCAGCTAAATGAGATGCAAAGTAAAAAATAAGGGCTAATTGGGGGTGCAGTGACTGTACCATCATGAACATATAAGGTACTGGCATATGAGTTGCCTCATCATGCCCTAGAATCAAAGTCAAAGATTTATAAACTTCCTATGCCCTTCTACTAAATAAGTCTAATCTAAAAGGCTCTAGTGTGCTTGCACTAACAGCACACATTGTTCCAATTTGATAAAAAAAATTGCCTCAAAGGCCCTATCCTTAGATAATCTTTCTGTGCTTCATAGATTTTAGTAAAGTCTGTCAAATCTATCTTCTCTAACCCCATAGATGGGTCATTCAATGAAAATACTTCCCTAATCTCATCCTCTATGATGTTGATTAAGTCTCTACCATTTATATCCCTGACACACTTTGTCATAGGATCATAGCACTTAGCTATATGAATTAATAACTCAGCATCCATAAAAACACTAGGGACAACCAACTTGCGAATATCAAATTTCCATATATTACTTAAGGGGGCACAAGCATTCCTTTGTGAATAAGCTGACTTGAACAGAATAAGCTTGTTATGCTTGTAACCCACCTTGGCATCTCTCATCCAATTTCCCCTATCATGGAGACCTTCTGCAACTAAATCTCTAGGGTTTCCTGGAACTAATTCTTTCATCCTAGCTACCCCATTGTCTGAATGTGGAAGTAAATGCATTAAATCCTCAAAAATCCCTCTTTTGTTATACTTTGTTTGACCAAAAAAATTCCTCTTGGGTGGCATCTTGAAACTAGGGCTCCTACAATAATATACGAGCACTCAAGAAAAACCCTAGAAAATATCAACACAAAATCCCTCACATGTTCTTCACAAACTTCAAGAAATTATTTTAAATTTAGAAAGTAGACCTACCAGGCACTTGTAAATTCTTCACTTGAAATCACTCAAAGAGAGAAATCCAATTGCTAGAGAGCTTATTGAAATGGTAATGAGAAACAATGGTTGAATTTTGTTGTATAGAGCAGCCAACTACTTGCAATTCATCTACACGTAACATAATAAATTTTCCATTGCTAAAAAATTGGCGGCTTCTACATTCACAGGATGTGAAAAATGTCACTAAGCAAAATTTTAAATTTTGACCATTGATAAATCTCCATTTCGGTGCATTGTATGGTCGGCAAGTCGAATAGTAAAGCCCTGTTTACTTTTCCCTAAGTCAATTCTCGACTAATGAGAACATTTCAAAATGTCAGGTGGAAAAAATTTAATAATAATCTTTATTATTCCCAAAATAGATAGGTGTCATCACATCGCTAAAGCGCAACCCAAAACCTGTTAGAGATACCAACCCCAGATATAATGACCACCATAGATGCACTTTGATTGGATGATCACTAGAGTTTAATAAATCCTCAGCCCCATTGAACACCTTAAAAACCTTCGACAAATTAGGAGATGACACATCAAAAAAGCCAATAAGCTGAAAAATCCCACGTCATCTGTGGTGTCAGAAACACCTAGCAATCAAAACTCATTATTAGCACCATGGGCTAATAAAAAAGAAACACATCATTAAAAGTTCTGACAACCGAGGACCCACTGAAAAGTTCATATCCTTGGGCAAGATCGATGGTCATTGCTATACCGCAATGCATAAAAGACATGCATCTCATCTTAACGGTATAACAATAGCCGTAAGATCTTTCCACACTTTAATCTTCATACTACTCAGGTCCCACTGTGACACATCATCCAACTAAAAATCAAGCTAGAAAATAACACATTGCAGAAAAATGACAAGTGGAAGACCTGTCATCTTTAATATCAATTTCGAAAAAACCTGACAACCGCCACCTCAATATTGCTGACAATCAATAAAAATTTTACACGAGAATATGACCTGATAGTGTCAGGACCCACCGCATACTTTATTTATCAAAAGGTAATATGATGGTCATCGCTATACCATGATGCATAAGAGACATGCATCTTGGTCCAACGGTAGAATGATAACCATGGATTAGATTCACTCATGAAAGGCCAGCGCATTACAAAACCAAATGGGCCTACAAGGACAGGTGGCATGTGGTTTCCATTTCACATGTCATGGAATCTAACAAAGAGCAGTCTTGCGATGCAATGAAAACTACACAATTTTAAGAGGCTTTCCTTTATGAAAAACTAATCTAAAATTTAGGCTTTGGCAGATTTCATTAAATAAAAGGGTTGATGGTTGGAAAGCCTAACCACTTCGACACATAAAACAATGAACAAAGTGAGTCAAGATATTAGCATATGTTTTATGAAAAGATTAATGACTCAAAAAGGCAAGGTGGAAACAAAACATGACCTAGGGTGAATTAGGGCTTCAGATAAGACTTAGGGTTTACACCTTGAAGAATATTAGCACTAGGTCAATAATCTCAGACTGCTTTGAAACATTATCACAAAGCTAACAAGTTTTAAATAGTGATAACAGTGGCTCTTGCTTGGGGACGTGTATCTCCTATAGATACAATGAGAAAACCAGAATCTCTTGGGATAGCAAACCAAATCAAAAACTCAAAGAAAAGACAAGGAACTATATACAAAAAGAGCCAAACCTGTACAGGGGTTGAAAAGATTTGTTTAAGAGAAATAGAACTTTAAGAATTGACCATGAACTGGCAATTCCATGAGCTCACTTGTTAAACTTCTCAACAAATAAGAATTCATTCCCCATTTGTCTTCAATAATATATGGTCCTAACCAGATGGGATCAAATTTCCCATTATTGCCTTTATCTTCTAGTCTTGCATTCCACATCAAGACCATGTCACCATTTGTAAAAGTTCTCTGAGTAGTCATTCTGTCATATAGGACTTTACATTGGGCTTGCATCTTTTCATTCTTTTCATGTGCTTCATTTCTTACTTCATTGAGTTGGATCAAATCATTCATCCTGATTGTCATATCTTCTTCTATATCATCATCATATGTCTAAATGAACTGATACATCTGTAACAGATTATTTTGAGGTAATCTTGCATTGATTCCATACACCAAGTCAAAAGGGGCACACCCTATTGCCTTTTTAACCGTAACCCTATCAGCCCATAGGGCTTGTAACAATTTGGAATCCCAAGCTTTCTTGTTTTTGTCCAGGACTCTTTTCAGAATTTTGACCAAACTTTTACTGCTAGATTCTGCCTGTCCATTACCTTGTGGATGATAGGGAGATGAATAAGAAATTTTTATACCATTATCTTGACAAAAACAAACAAACTCCTCTAACCTAAAACATAATGCATTATCTACAACAATAGATTCTGGGCAACCAAATCTTGTCAAGATATTTTGCATCATAAAATCTGTCACCACTTTGCTAGTTGCTCTTTTTGTAGCGATTGCCTCAACCCACTTGGTGAAATAGTCAGTCGCCACTAGAACGTAAGAATTTCCACCACTGGACTTATTAGTAATTTCACCAATAAAGTTCATACCCCACTTTCGGAAAGGGGCCTGAACAACAATAGGTTTAAGAGGCAAATTTCCATCAAATTTCAATTTTCCAGCAAATCTTTGACAAGGGTCACATTTTTTAACAAATTGATGAGTATCTTTGAAAAGTGAGGGCCACCAAAAACCTGATCTGATGATCTTATGGGCTGTTGTCTTTGTCATCAAATGCCCTCCACAAACTCCATTATGCATTTCATGCATCAAAGATCTGCTTTTTCTTGATCTACACACCTGAGTAAAACACCCTCATTATTTCTCCACCAAAGTTCACCATTTAGGATTTCATACCTTACTGACTGGAGTTTAATAGTTCTTTTCTTATTGTCATCCATTTCAGGGGGTAAAACCATCTGTTGTAGATACTTGACAATATCCTTGTACCATTTACAACAATCCATGTTACACACATAAGGTCTCTGATCTTCTTCTAGTAGATTTATTTGGTTTCCATTCAAATTACTCTGAGCCATCAATTTTGCTAATCCCAATCCTCTAACCAAATTTGTAATGTGAATATCAATGTTAAACTCTTGGATCCTATTATTCCACCTACATCTTCTTCCTGAAACCTCTTGTTGGACCAGAATGTCTTTGACTGCAGCATTTGGAACATATGCAACCACTGTGACTCCCACCAAATAACATCTAAATGTTTTAATGGCCTTCACCAAGGCATAAGCTTTCTTTTCAATTATGTCATAATTAAATTCTGTTGCCTGCAAGGTTTTACTAAAAAAAGAAATTGGTTGCTCAAAACCTTCAGCATTTTTTTGTAATAGTACTGCAACAATGGTATGGGAAGATGCAAAGGAAAAATTTTGCATGGGTTTGCTGTAGTCTGGTGTTTTTAAGATTGGAGCATGCTTAATGGCCCTCTTGATATCATTAAAGTCATGTATTGCTTCCATATTCCATTCAACCTTTGCTCCTTTCTTCAACATTCTTGATATAGGAATACTGATTTCTGCAAAGTTTGTAATAAACCTTCTTAAAAAATTAACCTCTCCTAAAAAGGACTAAATTCCCTTCATGTTCTTTGGTAGGGATAATCTATCAATAGCTTCCACTCTTTCAAGGTCTATCGTTACCCCATCTTTTGAAACAATATGCCCAAGTAACTTTCCTTGTGTCACACCAAAGGCACATTTCTTTGGGTTCAAAGAAACCTCATACTCTAATGCTTTGATAAAAATCTTCTCAAGATGTTGGCAATGTTTTTCCTCTTTAGCTAAAAAAGTTGTAAGTTGTTGGTGTTTGAAAAAACTTATGCCAACTAGGGCTGCCAATATGCCTTGAGACTAATGTTAGGAGTGGTTAGTTCCAAGTATGAGAGCTCTACAAGACAACTAGACCAACTATAGGGACAAGACTGCCCTCTTCACTTCTAGCTCTGCAAAACCAAGGTGAGTGTACCTAATCTAGTATCTTATGGCATTCTAGGACTTTAAACTGGATTGACCAAACCAAATGATAATAAGAGACTACTAAATGTTAACCAAACATCCATTGAATCTCTATTGCTATGAAGGGTATTACTACTGTCAACCAAATAATAAATAAGACTTGAAATGGTGTTGATATATGAAGATGGAAAGAAGTAAACAAGAGCCAATCAAGCATTGAACTCAACTAAATATACTAATCCCTGATCAGTGCCATTATCCATTGGGCAGATCTCAAATATAGACATTGAATCATGAACCAACTATTGTCAAAGACTCATAGCCATAAACATAAACATTCCAGCCCATCCACTACTTATAGTATCCTTCTGTAGAAAAATCAAAATGAATCTATGCTCTATCTAAAGTATATTTCACTTGATCCTAGATCAAGAACTAAAGACTACAACATATACAAAGGTAACCCTATGTAATGGATCAGAAAATCCAGAATTCACAAGATTGACACCAAGGAGAGACTTGAAAGCTTGAAATACTTATATTAAGTATGATGAGTCATGTACATGTTCAAAGAAGAAAAGAGATAAAACCACTTCAATAACTTGCAAAAGTTTACAAGGAGATTCTATGCAATCTCATACAATGTGATACAGCTTGCTACAACTCCCTGGAACCAACCGAAATCAGAACCATTGGAACCAACCTAGATCAAAACCCCTCTAAATGATCAAGACAATCCTTTTATAGGAACAAGGACTGCAACATGTAAAGGATCATTTAGGGAAAAATTAGAGTTTCAACCACCCTGACAACTAGGAACAATCACAATTTACTATAGGTGATGAAAACCAGTCAGCCATGCCTGAGAAAGATTTGCACTTATGATAGATCTCTGAGAAAGTACTACAAATCATGGAATTCTATGTCAATCAATCCTTTTAGCTGCCTGCAACATGTCTTGAGTAAGAAAACCCATTCCTACATGGCACAAAAACACCTTTGCAATTAATCATCAAGCCTCCTGGACCACACTGCAACCATCGACGCCACCAAACAAATCAAATCTAGCCTCAAAAGTAATTAAAACTAGTCCTTTTTGTCATTGGAAACCCTCTAAAAATCTGAATTTGAAATGCAATGGTCATCCAGATAGAGTTTACAATGTGACCGTCGATCCTAGCATCTTCCCCGCAAATCAGGCGGTCCACATCATTCTTAAAAATAGTCACAAACCCTTTGAAAAGTCCTCAGCCATGCCAGAAGTCCCTCGGCCAATAAGAAATGAGCACCTCAGTGTCATGTAGCACATCGGACCCACCACAAAGTATCTCCCCATAGACAAGATCAACGGCCATCGTTATACCATGCAATTAACTATTGTGAATCTTACCCCAATGGTATAGCGACAACTGCAAGATCCTATAGTGCTTTACCCTCCTTGGGGAAACTGGTCCCACTGACAACATTGTAGTCATAAGCATGCTAACCAATCAAAATAAAACAACTCTGCAACACTTGGCAATGGGCCCGCTGCATCGTTATCCCTTCCGCCAATGAAAATCACACACATTGGCTCCCTCTGACATACAGGACCCACTGCATTCGATGCCTGAGAGAAAGAAAAATCAATGGCTGGTGCAAGATCTCATGGATCTAACAAATTCCATGAGAACTTATGCCAACTGTAGATCCTCTACAGATGTCAGAACCCTCCGAGACTAGTGGACCCACTGACAAGTCCACCTCAGCACACCTGGACCATTGAGAAATTGCCAATCAATTTTGTCTGACATCGGGACCACCGCCACGAAGCACATAGCCAAAAGTGAATCGACAACTATCGCTAAAGCACTGACTTATCTAGTGCACATCTTCACCTTGCAGTAAAGTGAGAGCTGTAAGATTAAGTAGGTCTTTAACTATCTATCAGACCGAAAACCTCAGGTCCCACTAACACATCCCTATCAGCAAACCCTTCAACCAATTAGAAGAAATCCATGTCATTAAATCTGACACAGGTCCCAATACTCTTTATCCTCTCTGAAAAAGGTAGAATCGATAATTGTGTATGATCTTAAACCTCTGACACATCCCATAAGATCATATGCCCATCGTTGATTTTTTGACAATGTTAGGACCCTCTAACAAACTCGAAAACTAGGTCCCACCGACAACTGCCAGCATATTACCTCATGGACCAATCACATACTGCCATTTGTACCTACATGTCACCTTGGACCCATAGTTTGAAGCATCATGTCATAAAGAGAATCAATGGCCATCGCGATTTCGCAAAGCTCTGACACACCCCTTGCGCTTTAACGATAACTGTTGGATTGAGATGGTATCAAAGAGACTGGGCCCAGGAAACATTAAGCCTAAAACATGGGAAAAATTAAGGCACTGACTTAGGAAAAATTAAAACACCACCGGGCTCGTAGACTTAGAAAATATTAAAGGCCACCGAGGGTAAAGACTTAGGAAGCATTTAAATAGGGACCGACCAATAATATAAAGCATGTGCAAATTAGGATTTTTAAGTGGTCCAAAAAGGTAACTTAAAAATAGAATAGGGCTAGGGTACTTCAGGGTTTTATTTATAACAGCTAGATTTTTTAATATTTCCAAGGGTTTCAAGCCAAAGACCTAAAAAATAGTTGCAGAGATTAGGAGAAAAGACCTACAGCCATGAAATTTTTTGCAGGGATAGACCATTTTCTAAGGAATTTAGCTGTGACATGAAAATGGGCTAATAGTGGCTCTATTTGAGGATGCATGCCTCTTGCAGGCATGGCAAGAATTCACATCTCTGGGAGAAGCAGACCATCAACAAGGCAAAAACATAGGGACCTCAAAAACTAGCAACCGAACCAGGGAAAGAAACACACAATAGGAAAGGGAAATATTTACAGAGATCTACAAAATTTTACAATTTTACTTGGTAGCCCCAGGTCACCGAAAGAAAACCAGTGACCCTCCTAAATCAAAAATCTAATTTTCATCTACATATGTGACCAACCACCTAAAATTATCCTGATCACGCTGTGGCCAACATACATGAATATTCATGGGCTAAAGAATGAAATTGTACTAATCACTACCCATGTTTTTCCAATCATAATCATTACTTTCATATTTCAAGAAGTAAGGAACATCATTTACTTAATTTTGATGACTAGAAACAATAAAAGGATCAAGTAATGCATTAGAAAATAGAGCATATAGTTCACCATGCATTACAACAAAAATACCTGGCTAAGAAGGACTTGGATCCTCAGATTCACCTTCACATATTGGCTTAGCCACTGAGCAACTTGGTTCCTCCATGATGTCTTCATTGACTTGACCATAAAATAAGTGAAGGTCTTCTTCATAAACATTGTGACAGGGGGACAACTGATCTGCATAATCATGTGTATCAAAATATGTTCTATCCCAATTTTTGCAGACTAGGTCCTCAATACTGTCACCATCAGTATCATACTTATCAAAAGAAGGAAAAGGATATAAAAAAGAAACTTGTTCATCACTGCAATTTTTATGATAGGAAAAGACACTGTCATGTCCTTCTACCTCTTCCTCTACAAAGTCACCACATGAGGGGAATTGAAATATACATGGGTCATCAAGCATATGCACCTGTTGTATCCTGTCAGCATTTGACAAGCCCAAAAATTGCCAGTGGATGGGAGGAAAAACATCAATACACACATCATAAACATGTGAAATTTGAGTAACTGATCGGCCATCCTTCCATGGCTTAACAAAATATTCAAAATCAGAACAAGACTCAAAATCTATACATCTTTTCCAATCAGTACTCAACACCATATCAGGGATATCTGCATTACTTGAAGATGAACAAACACTGATGACTTCATCATCTGATATATCATACTGTACCTAGTTGCCATATAGTATTGTTGGGGAAACAAAAGAATTAGAGGCACACATGTCAAAGTTAGGCCCTACTGACTCATGCTCTCGGTCAAAATCAATGTGTGTTGGATGTAAGAACTTAGATTCATCCCTCCCTGAATATCTAAGATATTCACAAGACAAGAAATATGAAATTTTTTCACTATGAAGTGAACAATTGTCCTCAAGAACACCCTCCTTTAATAGGCAATCATCAATAACATCTTCACTTATATATTCTTCATCCTCTTGCTGACTGCAAAAATCTTCCTCCCCATACCGAGAAAGAGAATCACTCTCATGATTATAAGAAAGAGTGTCATCACTTGACACATCTCCTTCATAGGTTCCATCATTCTTAATAACAATACTATTAGACACAACCCCAAATGTATCTTCAAGATCAAGACCAACATCATTAAGTATCCAATCCCTAAGATGCACATAACATTCTGCATACAAGGAGGTTGGCCAATGGGTTGATTCAGGAAAATAGAGCTCCAAAAATAAGCCAATGAACACAGATTCTGGAAACTCAATAACCCTTAGAAGCTAATCATATGCTTCACAAAACTTTGCATAGAACAAAGGTATTGATAGTTTCCTTCTACGTCCCACCTTTAATCTTATCAATTGTATGCAATCCCTCTAGATGCCTTGGTCTAATAATGCAAGCTCCTCCTCAAGCTTACCCATCATAACTTAATGCAATACTTCCATAAAATTTTGCAAAGAAGCAACTGATAACTTGAAGTATGCAAACCTCTACTCACACCTTATTCCTTTTCTTAGTGCTTCATCACTTAATAAGGAGACATTTCAGATCTTTGAGAAATACCTAGGAATTCAGCAGCAGGAACTAATTTGTTGACTGGGAGCAAGGCAGATCTAGAGCTCACCATGTAGCTCCATCAGGTTCTTTACTTTTGTAGAGTCGCCACCTCCTTGTAGAGGAAAATATATCACTTTTCTTTATTCTTCTTCCAATCAACCAAACCTTCACCAGGCCTCACTGTTTATCAGGAACTACACTGATCAAACAGAGAACTCAGAGTCGCCACTCAACACTTAGTGAGAAGATATTAGCAAATGCTTTGTTTGTTTATCTGACTCTGTAATTATGGCCACTAGAGATTATGATTTTTTAACAAGATTTTTAGTTGTTCCCCAGCGGAGTCACCATCTTGTTGGTGTTTGAAAATGCTTATGCCAACTAGGGTTACCAATATGCCTTGAGACTAATGTTAGGAGTGGTTAGTTCCAAGTATGAGAGCTCTACAAGACAACTGGACCATTTATAGGGACAAGACTGCCCTTTGCACTTCTGGCTCTACAAAACCAAGGCGGGTGTACCTAATCCAGTATCTTATGGCATTCTAGGACTTTAAACTGGATTGAACAAAGCAGATGATAACAAGAGACTACTAAATGTTAACCAAGCATCCATTGAATCTCTATTGCTATGAAGGGTATTACTACTATCAACCAAATAATAAATAAGACTTGAAATGGTGTTGATATATGAAGATGGAAAGAAGTAAACAAGAGCCAATCAAGCATTGAACTCAACTAAATATACTAATCCCTAATTAGTGCCATTATCCATTGGGCAGATCTCAAATACAGACATTGAAACATGAACCAACTACTGTCAAAGACTCATAGCCATAAACATAAACATTTCAGCCCATCCACTACTTATAGTATCCTTCTATATACAAATCAAAATGAATCTATGCTCTATCTAAAGTATATTTCACTTGATCCTAGATCAAGAACTAAAGACTACAACATATACAAAGGTAACCCTATGTAATGGATCAGAAAATCTAGAATTCACAAGATTGACACCAAGGAGAAACTTGAAAGCTTGAAATACTTATATTAAGTATGATGAGTCATGTAAATGTTCAAAGCATAAAAGAGATAAAACCACTTCAATAACCTGCAAAAGATTACAAGGAGATTCTATGCAATCTCATACAATGTGATACAGCTTGCTACAACTCCCTGGAACCAACCGAAATCAGAACCATTGGAACCAACCTAGATCAAAACCCCTCTAAATGATCAAGAAAATCATTTTATAAGAACAAGGACTGCAACATGCAAATGATCATTTAGGAAAAAATTAGGATTTCAAGCACCCTGCCAACTAGGAATAGTCACAATTTACTACAGGGGATGAAAACTAGTCAGCCATGCCTGAGAAAGATTTACACTTATGATAGATCTCTAAGAAATTACTACAAATCATGGAATTCTATGTCAATCAGTCCTTTTAGCCGCCTGCAACATGCCTTGAGTAAGAGAACCCATTCCTACAAGGCATGAAAACACCTTTGCAATTAATCATCAAGCCTCTTGGACCACACTGCAACCATCGGTGCCACCAAACAAATCAAATTTGGCCTCAAAAGTAATTAAAACTAGTCCTTTCTATCAATGGAAACCCTCTAAAAATTTGAATTTGAAATGCAATGGTCATCTAGAAAGAGTTTAAAATGCGATCGTCGATCCTAGTATCTTCCTGACAAATCGAGCGGTCCACATCATTCTTGAAAATAGTCACGATCCCTTTGAAAAGTCCTAGGCCATGCTAGCAATCCCTCAGCCAATAAGAAACAAGCACCTCAGCACCGCATAGCACATCAGACCCACCGCAAAGTATCTCCCCCTAGACAAGATCAACGACCATCATTATACTACACAATTAACTATTGTGCATCTTACCCCAGCGGTATAGCGACAACTGCAAGATCCTGTAGTGCTTTACCCTCCTTGGAGAAACTGGCCCCACTGACACCATCCCAGTCACAAACATGATGACCAATCAAAATAAAACAACTCTACAACACCTGGCAATGGGCCTACTACATCATTATCCCTTTCACCAATGAAAATCACACATGTCGACTCCCTCTAACATACAGGACCCACTACGTTAGATGCCTGAGAGAAAGAAAAATCAATGGCTAGTGCAAGATCTCATGGCTCTAACAAATTCCATGAGAACTTACACCAACTCTAGATCCTCTACAGATGTTAGAACCCTTCGAGACTAGCGAACCCACTAACAAGTCCACCTCAGCACACCTGGACCAATGAGAAACTGCCAATCAATTCTATCTGACACCAGAACCAATGCCACAAAGCATATAGCCAAAAGTGAATTGACAGCTATCGCTAAAGTCCTGACTTATGTAGCGTGCATCTTGACCTTGCGATAAAGAGAGAGCCGTAAGATTAAGCAGGTCTTTAACTATCTGTCAGATCGAAAACCTCAGGTTCCACTGACACGTCCCTATCAGTAAACCCTTCAACCAATCAGAAGAAAGCCACATCATTAAATCTAACACAGGTCCCACTGCTCTTTATCCTCTCTAAAAAAGGTAGAATTGACAATTGCGTATGATCTTAAACCTTTGACACATCCCATAAGATCATACGCTCATCATTGATTTTCTGACAATGTCAGGACCCTCTAACAAACTTGGAAACTAGGTCCCACTAAAAACTACCAACATCTTACCTCATGGACCAATCACATACCACCATTTGTACCTACGTGTCACCTTGGACCCACAATTTGAAGCACCGTGTCATAAAGAGAATCAACAGTCATCGCAATTTCACAAAGCTCTGACACATCCCTTGTGCTTTAGTGACAACCATCGGATTGAGATGGTGTCAGAGAGATTGGGCCTGGGAAACATTAAGCCAAAAACATGGGAAAAATTAAGGCACCGACTTAGGAAAAATTAAAACACTAGCGGGCTCGGAGACTTAGGAAATATTAAAGGCCACCGGGGGTAAAGACTTAGGAAAAATTTAAATAGGGACCGACCAATAATATAAAGCATGTGCCAATTAGGGTTTTTAAGTGGCCCAAAAGGTAACTTAAAAATAGGAGAGGGCCAGGGCACTTCAGGGTTTTATTTATAACAGCTAGATTTTTGAAATTTTGCAAGGGTTTCAAGCCAGAGACTTAAAAAATAGTTGCAGAGACCAGAAGAAAAGACCTATGGCCATGAAATTTTTTGTAGGGATAGACCATTTTCTAAGGAATTTAGCTATGACATGAAAATGGGCTAACATAAGTCATCTTGGTACACAACCATAAATCTGTCAATAAAATCAACAAAAGCTACATCGATAGCCCTTTGAAAACTGGCACCAGCATTAACCAAACCAAAAGGCATTCTCACATATACATATGCCCCCCATGGGGTTGTGAAAGCAATTTTAAATTACTCAGTATCCTTAACCATAAGTTGGTTGTAACCAGAAAATCCATCCATCATAGACATTCATTCTGATCCAGTGACCTTTTGTAACATATTTTCCATGTTTGACAATCCATAGTTATCCTTCAAAGAATTTATGTTTAGATTCCTAAAATCTACACATAACCTGATATCACCATTTTTCTTTCTAACAGGCACCAAATTTGAAACCCAAGTGGAGTGCCTAATAGGTTTGATGATTCTAGCATCCATCATCTTCTTGAGTTCATCCTACATTTTAGGTGCTAGGGTTGGATTAACAGGTCTCAATTTTTGCCTAAAGGGTTTTGTGCCTTCTTTTAGTGGAATCTCATGTTGGAAAAGGTCTTCCTTGTAAGCTTTAAGATCTTAATAAGACCAAGCAAAAACATGCCTAAATTTTTTAAGAAGATGAATCAAATTTTTCTTGACTCTTGGGGATAAAGACTTACCAATATAAACCTTCTTAGGAACAAAACTTATTCCTAAGTTTACTTCCTCAAGTTCATCAATTTTATCAATTTTGGCAGAAAAAGCCTTGTCCTTATTACCAAATGCTCTTTCAAGCACAACCAATCCTTTAGGAACTCTGTTTGATTTTAACTGTAGAATTTCTTTTCCAAAGATAACATCTTTACCATCCACTGTGTTAACATAAGTACTGAAATCCATTTCTTTGTCACCAAAGTGAGACTCACAATGGAGAAACCTCAGTATATCTTGGTCATCAGAAAAAACTTGCCAATTATCTAGATTGTCAGGGATAGAAGGCCTGGCTTGTACTTCTATTTTAGAAACATCTACAAATGTAACATCTTTTGGTCTAAGGGCTATATTAGCCAATAAGTCTGCCATTCTATTCTGACTTCTTTCCATCCAACAAATATTAAAAGCATTAAAGCTATCAACTTCATCCCACACTGCATTCCTATACTATTTCAACTTCTAATTTTTTGAATTATATTTTGATCTAACTTGGGAAACCACTAACTCTGAATCCCCTATTACTTTCAAACATTTTATGCCATGCCTTCATGCCAGCCTTAGGCCTATCAGCAAAGCCTCATATTCTACAACATTATTTGTGCATGAGAATAGAAAAGAAAAGGAGAATTTGAAAGTTTTACCATTAGGAGATATCAGCAATATTCCAGCTCCAGATCCTTCCTTGCTATTTGCTCCATTAAAATACATGGTCCACAGACTATCTAGGTCAATCCATCCCTCTTGATTTTCTAACTTATGGATTAACTCATCATTGTTTTGTACCTCCTTATCTTCAACTCTGAAAGCATTTATGTCAGTATCTAGGAAACAATTCATGTTATCCTCCTCTTCTTCAATCATATGTGGAGTTTTAGATTCCCTAGTAACTTTGATACTTTCCCCTTCAAAATTGAAAGTAGCAAATGATAAGTCACACTGTATGCTATCTCACATAGAAGCACTCCACTTTCTTGATAGTAACATCCCATACTGGGGAGGAATATCCACTACCAAGACACTCATGGTTAGTTGCTTACTGGGGTATGCAGCCAATCTGTCAAGTAAGGCCTTAATAGTACCAACAACTGGAAACTCCCTTGAATCCATTACCTAACATCTACCATGAGGTGTGTCAACCTTTAAACCCAAAGATTTCATGACCTCAGTAGGCATAACAGTATTGGATGCTCCAGAATCAATCATACAATTTTTTAACATCTTTCCATTTATCTGTATAGTCAAAAAGAAAGGGTCAACTGTTCCTGTTGTGGTACTGACAACATTTGTATCCAAATAGATTTGAGGAATTTTAGAAATAATCTCCTTAGTATAATTTTCATTTTCATTATTCAAGGATGTTATTTGTTCTTCAACTCCCTCAATTTTTTGGGAATCCATGGGGACCACACTATTAACCCAATTTAGAGCTTTTTCTTTATGTTCTTCAATTCTCATCATTTCTAATAATGGAACTTTGACAGTAATCTGAGGTAGTAACTTGCTCATATCAACTGGAACATATTTTGAATCAAATACATCAGGTCTTAAATCTGCAACCTCTTTAATCTCCTCAATAGGTATCTCTGCAATTTTTTTATTTTGGAATTCATTCCCCTTTTGCAAAACTGGCACTTCCTCAGCTATGGGTTTAGGTTTCACCTTATAGACAATGTTAGGCTTGGTATTTTTCTTTATCTTGAGCTTATCAATAGGAGTGGCAGCCTTAGGCTTTTCTTGTGATATTTTTACATCTTTATCTGTCTTCTTGATGAAAATACCACTTGGCTTCTGATTTGGACTACCAATCACTCTATTTCTCAAGTTGTAGTTTGTTTTTGCTTGAGTAACCAAATCTATTGTTATTAAAGCAATTCCCTCATCAGAAAGCCTTCTTAAAGTAACTGTTTCATTATTCCTCACAACATTGTATTGGATATTGTCAGGTTCTCTATCCTCATCTGAGAAAACTTGCTAATGATACAATTCAATCTTAGTCTGAGAATTAAGACTATCCTGATTTTCATCTTCATCATTAGAATCCACCTCATCCCAAACATGGAAAGAAATCATTCCACAACCCTGATCATCATAAGGCTGTTCCTCATTACAATCTTTCTCTTCATGTGCAAAAACATTCTGGGATATGACACAATAATCAGGATCATGAGGTGACTAACAATCAATACATCATGGGACCTCTTCCACTACATTCATTGAATTTCTTTGCAATGGGTCAAGAGTCCTATCATTTAGTTTATCTTTTTTCTCAGGAAGAATGGGCCTTCCATCTTTCCATTGAGTGTTGTAAGGGTAATTTTGCATTCTTGGTGCCTTGTTGATATTATTAAAAAGAGGTTTATCCCCTCCTATAACTTTATTTTTGTTTTCAGCAAGCTTTAAATCCTTGATTTCTTTTAATATTTTCTTTAGGCTTTCATCATATTTAGGCTTGACATTTCTAGGTTTCCCTGGATCCTTTCTATTTAACAAAGGGGACTGGTTATCCTCCCTTCTTCCTAATTTTCCTGAAATCCTTCTATTACTTTCTATGTTCACAGCTAACTTATAAGCTTCAACAAGACTTATTGGATTCTTATCCCTTAAAAGGTAACCCATCTTAGAGTCAAAAGAATTTAAATATGTGACAAGACACACCCTATCATCAAGTCTGATAACCTACAACAGCTTATGCATAGCCTTTTGAAACCTGACATTAAATTCAACAACATCCTCATTGAAGTTTTTCTTTATGTTGTTAAATTCATTGAGCATAAAACCTTCATGTGTTTTGTCACCATATTGTTCTTTGAAACAATGTCTAAGTTGATTCCATGAACCTATGCTACCATGTGGCAAAGCCCTAAACCAATCCCTTGAATCTTCTGTTAGGGATTGTACAAACAATTTCATGATAACATCATCAGGGACAATATTGTAATCATCAATGACATCAATAAATTCTTTAAATGTTCCTCACAAGTAACAACATTGCTCCTAGTAAACTTAGGAAGTTTCTTTCTAATTTCTTCAGGAAAGGGGTTAGGATAACCAGGGATACCAATAAAAATCAACTACTTACACCTTTCATGTATAACCCTTGTACTAAACATACCAGCACCCTGAGATGTAGATGCATTATTATTTGTAGTGGCAGCAATTCCAAGTCCATCTAGTGGGGGTACACTTATTGTCTGATTTTCTATATTTGCAACATTTGCTCCTAGTTTCATGGTAGAGCTAGGAAAATTTGTAGGCCCTCCAGACCTTTTGAGAAAATCAATTTTCTTTTTTACTTCTAGTGTTGCAGCTTCTAGTTCTACTTTTTCAAGTTCTTTGGCTAGCAATTCCTATTCCTTTTTGGCCTTTTCAAGGTCCGCTTCCAACCTTAAAGCCTGGTCTATAGGGAGTCTAGGGGCTACAAGTTCTTTAATTGAAATGCCCACTTCCTTTTGTTTCCCTTTATCCCTTGGTTTCCTTGTTTCAAATGTTTGATGGACAATAGGCAACTCATTCATTGATGAAGGGTGCTCCCCTTAATACCATAAACACATTAAAAAAATAGAGAAACAACAACAATTTGCAAGAACAAAAAATGGGCTTCTTATTATCTCCACAAATGTGGAATTACAAATTTCAAAATTACAATATGCAAAGCCACATGGGCATTCCCCTTACAATATTATGTAGGACAAAGCCTTGAATCATTCCCCAGATCTCCCAGAACTATCCCCAACTACCTAAGACAACACTACAGACCTTTCTTATATAGGCAATTTCCACCGCCCGAGAAGGTTCTAGAACTCTATCCCCTTTAGGCCGACTAGACATAGAATTATTTATTTTTCACAATTATTACAATAGGGTCAGCTCAAAAGAAATACAAAATATGATTTTAGGTAACCCAACTTTCGGAGGCCATAACTTTTTAACTGTAACTCTATTTTTCTATTGTAACCACTTTTCAGAAATGCCATGACGAGATCTACAATGCCTAACATGCACTAGCACCAGTTAGCAAGGGGTCGATCACGATTTAGAGCCTCTAAGACCTTCAAAATTGACCTAAAAGATTTCATACCCAAAAACCTCAATAACTTCACCAATACTGATGATGTGGCAATGAAACTCAACTGGTAGGCTGAAATGACTAAGATGAACCTCCAACTGTGAAATCAAAACATTCTCAGATCATATGACCAACTTACTAAAAATCGTAAGTTTCCATAAATAGAAGCTCTGCAGAAGATAGCCCTTATTGAAAATAAAACCAAAAATATTTTTGGGTGATGCAAGATTGCTCTTACACCCAGGATGCTCCTGCATCAAACACCCGGGATAATTTGAGAAGTGACCCTATCACGACTCAGGAGTAGAGAGGAAAACCAAGATAGTTAACCTCCTCCTTTGTTAGCCATGATGAATCTTCAACAGGTCATCCTTTCCATTTGACCAAATACTCCTCATATGTCCTATTCCTTGTGCTTCTACCAACATGACTATCCAGTATGTCTTCAATCTCCTTGATATCTGAACTGGTTGCTAGAATACTCCACTGTGCTATTGTAACCTCATCTTCAACACCTCCTTCATGATACTCTGTCAGATCTGAAACATTAAATACTAGTGAAATATTCAGCTCAGTAGGCAACTCAACCTCATATGCATTTTTTGAATCATGCTTCTTCAGTATCTTACATGGCCCAAACTTCTTCATTTTCAACTTGTTATATGTACCAACTAGAAATCTTTCCTTCCGCAAATGAACCATGACTTCATCTCCAACCTAAAATTCCTTATGACTCCTTTTCTCATTTTCCTTAACCTTATACTACACATTCATCTTGGTAATATGCTTCCTCACCTCCACATGGATGTTCTTCAAATATTCTGCAAAATCCTCAGCTTCAACACTACTTATTTCCCCTTTATGTATCTTCCTCAACTCAGATGCATTTTTGGGACTACTTCCATATACAATCTGTGGATGATGTGATGAACTAAACTTCAAATTTATCTTCAACTCTTCACTTTCTACTAGTGTCATTTTGTGTACTACCTTATTTGGCAAACTGGCTCCTAGAATCAAGTCCATCTGATGACTGATCTTTCTTACTAGTGGTAATCCATCAGGCACATTATCAGATACAATATCTTGAAACTCATTTAATAATTATGCAACTTCTACAAGTACATCCTCTACTTCCTCTTTCCCAGCCTTTGGAATTGAGGTAAAACACATATGCTCATGCCTCATACCATCTGAGAAATTTCCTCTATCAACAAAAGTTATTTTTGCATTACCACATACCTTTTCTTCTATTTCCTTCAATGGTTTTAGCTTATGTCACACTCCATCCTTTGTCAGGGAATAGGTATTCACATGACCATCATGTATAGCACATCTATCAAACTATCAAGGTCTACCCAACAACATATGACATGCATCCATAGATATGATATCACATAGTACCTCATCTTTGTACCCACTGATCTTGAACTTTACTAGGCACTGTTCACTGACCATGACCTTCTGGTCATCCTGCACCCAGGCAACCTGATATGGATGTGGATGTTTTTGCCTCTTGAGCTTCAACTTTGTCACCATCTCTTCTAAAACCAAATTTTTAGTGCTTCCATTATCAATAATCACATCACAACATTTACCCTCACACTTGCATCTAGTGCGAAACAGGCTCCTTCTTTGCTCAGGTTCATTTTCACCACTCAACAGGACTCTTCGATTAATCAGTGTTTCTCCTCTTTCAACATCTTTAGAATGTGATGATCTAGCATCTTCATCTACATATGCAACTCTGGCCTAGCCTTCATTCCTCCTATCTATCTCTCCTTGGCATTGAGGACATTCAAATGCCCTATGACCTTCTTCTCCATAGTGAAAACATGTTCCATGGAAGCCTCCTCTTCCTGAACCTTGTCCTCTTTCACTTCCTCTTTGATCTCTATTGTTCTGATCTTAGAAATGATTAAAATTATCTCTTCTTTGATTCTGATTGTTACTGGCCTTATCCTTCTTTTTCAGATCTTCATTTCGATCTCCATATGACCGTCCACTAGATCTTCCATCATGACCTCTTATGCTTTGTCTGCTCTCAAACTTCTTGTTCAACTTTTCCTCTACTTTTAGGGAAAACTGGTATGCCTCTTCAATATTGTTCATTCAAACTAGATTCAATTCTTCCTGAATGCTTGACCTTAACCCATTAAGGTAATGGGCAACTTTCTCCTTGTTAGCTTCTGCATGGCCTGTTCTGATGAGGATTTGATAGAACTCCTCTGTATACTCCTGAACAAATCTTCCCGCTTGCTTCAAACTTTTCATTTTCCTCAGTAGTTCAATCTCATAATCAATAGGGATGAACTATCACTTCAATTTATCCACCATCTACCCCCATCTTATGATTTTATCCTTTCCTCTTCTATTTTGCTCCAACTGAATCTCTTGCCACCAGATCTTCGCATGACCTTTCAGTCTGGCCTTCGCAAACTTGACCCAATCAGGATCCTCGATATCTTCATACTAAAAATATTCTTCACATTCATTGATCTAGTCAATCAACTCTTTTGGGTTAAGATTCCCTGAAAATGTAGGAAGCTCAATCTTAGGTCTTTTCTCGATCTTAGAAATGGCCTGGAAAAACCTTTCTTCCTCTTGATTCCAAACTTTGACTTCTCCTTCTTGATCTTCTTCTTCGACTTCATCCTCGCTTTCATCTCTGACATTAAGATTCATTCCTCTGCAAATATCCTCTTGCAATTCTCGCACTTGTCTCTGCAGTTCCCTAACCTTAGGTGTTACAACACCAGCTCTTCCACCATGTTCCCTTTGTGGAGGCATTTTTGCCCTTCTCGCTGAAACCCTAACCATGGTCCTGGTGCAAACTACCTCACAGTTGGTGATCTATTTACACAGAAACCCTAATCCATGGTCCTGGTGCAAACTGCCTCACAATCGGCAATCTATTTACACACTCAGAAACTCCTGCTCTAATACTACTTGATGAAGGGTGCTCCCCTTAATACCATAAACACATAACAGAAATAGAGAAACAACAACAACTTGCAAGAATAGAAAATGGGCTTCTTATTATCTCCACAAATGTGGAATTATAAATTTTTAGAATTATAATATGCAAAGCCACATGGGCATTCCCCTTACAATATTCTATAGGACAAAGTCTCGAATCATTCCCAGATCTCCCAGAACTGTCCCCAACTGCCTAAGACAACACTAAAGACCTTTCTTATATAGGCAATTTCCACCACCCCAGAAGGTTCCAGAAATTTAGCCCCTTTAGGCCGACTAGACATAGAATTATTTATTTTTCACAATTATTACAATAGGGTCGGTTCAAAAGAAATACAAAATATGATTTTAGGTAACCCAACTTTCAGAGGCCATAACTTTTTAACCGTAACTCTATTTTTCTATTGTAACCACTTTTCGGAAATGTCATGATGAGATCTACAGTGCCTAACATGCGCTAGTGCCAATCAACCCGGGGTCGATCGTGATCCGGACCCTCTAAGACCTTCAAAATTGACCTGAAAGATTTCATACCCAAAAATCTCAATAACTTCACCAATACTGATGATGTGGCAATGAAACTCAACTGGTAGGCTGAAATGACTGAGATGAACCTCCAACTGTGAAATCAAAACATTCTGAGATCATATGACCAACTTACTAAAAATAATAAGTTTCCATAAATAGCAGTTTTGCACAAGATAGCCCTTATTGAAAATAAAACTAGAACTATTTTTGGGTGATGCAAGATTGCTCTTACACCCAGGATGCTCCTGCATCATTCATCTTTTCAAGAATGGGAACACAATTTATAGCATTCAAATCTAACAGCTACCTTCTTAATTGATCAGCCCTTATCATGGCATGTCTGACATTTTCTTCTTTTTCATTTTCTCTTTTTTGCCTAATAGCTACTTGTTCTTGAATTCTTCTTTCCAATTCATATACTTCTTCAAATATCTCTTTAGAATCAGCCAAAGTTGTTTCAGATTCAGCCTATTGTGCTTGAGGCTCTTCTTGTTGATTCTGAGACTCATGAAGGCCCTGGGGTAAAGATGAACCAAGGGTGAAAGGGGGAAGAAAATCTTTTCCACTCCTACTTTTACTGCTAGATCTTCCCTCCCTTCCATGCTATTTTTTGGGAATCATCCTCCTATTTTGGGGTGGTCTTTCACCCTCTCTCTCTACTGGGGAATAATAATCCTCATATTGGTTCAGGCCCAAATCAACTGCCTCCTCATATTCTGAGGCATTTCCTTGCTAACTAGGAGGAGCAATATTTCCCTGCCTTGGGTTTCCCTTTTGTTTCTAGGTAAGAGACATATCATCAGTATCCTTTTCTCTCCTAACTTGAGTTCTTCTAGATGTGGTAGGAAGCTCACCCTGTAGACCTTCCTCTTGGTGCTCCTTCCTCCAAGACCTTGTATTTCTGGAGCTCATAATGATGTAATTATTAAATCACTAGTACATAGATGTTTAGAGTCACCACTCACAATTTAGTGAGAAGGTATTGAAACTTTTGAAACTGACTCTCGAATATTTTAATGGAAACTACTAGATATGATAAACAAGTCGGCTAGGAGTCAAGCCCTACTCGTACCCACATTGTTTATAGTTGTTTTATTACACAAGGGATATCAAATGATTGAAATAGGTAGGTCAGGAGTCCAGCTCAACTTGGAACTTCCACTATTTGCTTGTGATTATAATTTCTAAATCCCTAGCAGAGTCACCATTTTTTTGGTGACTCGAATGGGTTGAATCAATCTGGGTAGTAAGATATTGAAATTTTGCAATACAACCAGAGATTGTTAACCGATTTATTTCTTTGTTATGTTCTCCCTAGAAGAGTCACCATTTTGTTCTCCCCAGAAGAGTCACCATTTTGTTTTTTCTCACTTGCTCAAAGACAATTGCATCAACAATGTCCCACTCTGGTAGAAGTAATACCCCCGCTGTATGAACCATGGCCCTCCTTTCCTCTGGAGTAATTCTCTCACATTGTTTGACCATTTCTACCTTGGTCTCATTTTCTATTTCTATAACATCCCTAGCAGGGGACTCTTCTTTCTTCTTTTCACATATCTCCTTAAATTGATTTACTTTAATTCTCCAAAGAAATTGGGAGAATGCCCTGGTCTTGATAAACTTATCATCAGCAAGGAAGGAGTTTGTGGCTTGTTTTAGAATAGGGTCCATCTATTTACCCTCAAACTCTTTTATTGAAAGATCCATGGCCACCTTCTTAGGTGTCGTAGGCATTCCTTCCTGCAAATCTTCATTAGAAACAAAAATGTTTCCTTCATTTCTTAGTTGCCCTAGAATCAAAGTCAAAGATTTATAAACTTCCTGTGCCCTTCTACTGAATAAGTCTAATCTAAAAGGCTCTAGTGTGCTTGTACTGACAGCACACATTGTTCCAATTTGATCAAAAAATTGCCTCAAAGGCCCTGTCTCATCCTCTGTGATGTTAATTAAGTCTCTACCATTTATATCCTTGACACACTTTGTCACAGGATCATAGCACTTAGATATCTGAATTAATAACTCGGCATCCATGAAAACACTAGGGACAACCAACTTGCCAATATCAAATTTCCATATATTATTTAAGGGGGCACAAACATTCCTTTGTGAATAAGCTAACTTGAATAGAATAAGCCCATTATGCTTGTCACCCACCTTGGCATCTCTCATCCAATTTCCCCTATCATGGAGACCTTCTGCAACTGAATCTCTAGGGTTTCTTGGAACTAATTCTTTCATCCTAGCTGTCCCATTATCTGAATGTGGAAGTAACTGCATTAAATTCTCAAAAATCCCTCTTTTGATATACTCTGTTTGACCAAACAAATTCCTCTTGGGTGGCATCTTGAAACTAGGGCTCTTACAATAATATACGAGCACTCAAGAAAAACCCTAGAAACTATCAACATAAAATCTCTCACAAGTTCTTCACAAACTTCAAGCAATTCTTTTAAATTTACAAAGTAGACCTACCAGGCACCTGTAAATTCTTCACTTGAAATCACTGAGAGTGAGAAATCCAATCACCAAAGAGCTTATTGAAATGGTAATGAGAAATAATGGTCGAATTGTGTTGTATAGAGCAGCCAACTACTTGCAATTCATCTGCACGTAACATAATAAATCCCTCATTACTGAAAAATTGGTAGCCTCTGCATTCACAGGACATGAAAAATGTCACTAAGAAGAATTTTAAATTTTGACCATTGATAAATCTTCATTTCGGCGCATCAGATGGTTGGCAAGTCAAACAATAAAGCCCTATTTACTTTTCCCTAAGTCAGTTCTCGACCAATGAGAATATTTCAAAATTCCAGGTGGAAAAACTTTAATAATAATCTTTATTTTGCCTAGAACAGACAAGTGTCATCATGTCGCTAAAGCACAACCCAAAACCTATCAGAGATACCAACCCTAGATATAATGACCACCGTAGATGCACTTTGATCAAACAATCACCAAAATTTAATAAATCCTCGACCCCACTGAACACTTTAAAAACCTTCGATGAATCAGGAGATGACACATCAGAAAAGCTAATAAGCCAAAAAATCCCACGTCATCTGTGGTGTCAGAAACACCTGGCAATCAAAAGTCATTATTAGCACCACAGGCCAATCAAAAACAAACACATCATTAAATGTTTTGACAACTGAGGACCCACTAAACAGTTCATATCCTTGGGCAAGATCGACGGTCATCGCTATACCATAATGCATAAAAGACATGCATCTCATCTTAATAGTATAACGATAGCCATAAGATCTTTCCACACTTTAATCTGCATACTACTCAGGTCCCACGGTGACACATCGTCCAACTAAAAATCAAACCAAAAAACAACACATTGCAAAAAAATGACAAGTGGAAGACTTGTCATCTTTAATATCAATTTCAAAAAAACCTGACAACCACCACCTCAATACTGCTGACAACCAATAAAATTTTTACACGAGAATACGACCTGACAGTGTCAGGACCCACTGCATACTTTATTTATCAAAAGGTAATTTGATGGTCATTGCTATACCATGATGCATAAAAGACAGGCATCTTGGTCCAACGATATAATGATAACTGTGGATTAGATTCACTCGTTAAAGGCCAGCACATTACAAAATCAAATGGGCCCACAAGGACAAGTGGTGCATGGTCACCATTTCACATGTTAGGGAATCTGACAAAGAGAAATCTTGCAGTGCAAGGACAACTGCACAATTTTAAGAGGCTTTCCTTTATGAAAAACTAATCTAAAACTAAGGCTTTGGCAGATTTAATTAAATAAAAGGGTTGATGGTTCGAAAGCCTAACCACTTCGACACATAAAACAATGAACAAAGTGAGTCAAGATATTAGCACATGTTTTATGAAAATATTAATGACTTAAAAAGGCAACGCAGAAACAAAACATGACCTAGGGTGAATTAGGGTTTCGAATAAGACTTAGGGTTTACACCTTGAAGAAAATTAGCACTAGGTCAATAATCTCAAACTGCTTTGAAACATTATCACAAAGCTGAAATATTTTAAATAGTGATAACAAACCTTAAAAAAAAGCTACAAAGGTAGATCAACCCAAAGAACATCCCCTATAAGGAGAGTACAGTCTACACCACCTGATACCACAGAAAGGAGACCTTTTCCCTTTCATCTCACAAGAAGAGGAAGATCTCTAACCAGAGATCTAGAAGAAGATTCAGATCTAGCATCAAATACAACTCACACAGTTGTTACTCAGTAGGTTTCAGCTCCTACAATGGCTAGGTAGTTTGCTTTTGCACCTTTCAACTAGGGAAGTCCATTGATTTTTGCTCAACATCATGATGTACCCTTGGTGGCACTAAAGAGTCTACTTGATTTCATAGGTGAAGGACAAACTATAGCTTTTGAACATATTAGAAATGTGACCACTATCTGTAGCATACATAATATCACTCAAGAAGATGTGGCCACAAAGTTATTAGCAGCCTCCCTCAAAGGTAAGGCTCTTGAATGGTTTAGGACTTTAGTTGTTGGTTCCATTAATTCATGGGATGGATTAGGAGACACATTAAGTAAACATTTTGAGGATAAATCAAACAACTTGTCTTTGGTTGAGCAGTTGGCAACCATTAAAAGAGATCCTCAAGAGCAAATGATAGATTATAATAGTAGATTTCTCAAAACATGGAATAGAATTCCAGTCTCAGTAAGGCCATCAGCTAACCATGCCTTCCTATACTTCTTGCAAAGTTTGAATAGTCAAATCTCTATCATGATCCAATCTATGGGTGGTACCTCTTTACCCCAAGCTTTTGACATAGCTGTCAGAGCTGAAAATTGTTTAATCCAAGAAAACATGATAGCGAGAAGGCCACCCATGCCCATCTTCCCTAACCTCCAACCAACTACACCTTTACAAATACCTACTTTTACCCCTATTCCAACCATATTAGTGCCTCAGGCCAATACTAGTAGTCAAGAGCTAAAGGTAGGTTTCTCTCAAGAACTCCAAGAAATGACAAATTTGATGCAAACTTTAACTAAAGAGGTTACAAACCTAAAGAAGCAAGGGCAAGGAATCATACCCCCCTTTAAGCCACAAGGCCAAGGTCCTAATCAACAATATCAAAATCAAGGACAACCTTATTAGAAAAATAGGCCACCATACCAAGGAGGATATCAAGGTCAAAGGCAAAATTTCAATCAAAGACCTTTCCAACCATATAACCTTGCACCTCTTAATTCTGCAAATCCAGTTAGGGATGTGGTCCCTAGTCAAAATAATATGGCCTTGGAAAATGAATGGTGCTTTCCTTGTAATCAACCTCATAATCAAGCTACATGTTCAAATGGATGGATGAACCAAGCCCTTATGGTCTAGAATGCCTCATATACTCAATTGGAGGCCTCTTCCAGTGGATCAGTTCCTCAACAAGAATCACAAGATAATGAGACTGCTCTTTTCAACTGGGAGCAACAAGACTTCAATAGAGTCAATGGTGAATTTCCCATCGCTGCCAACACAAGGTCAAAGAGAAGAGCTCAAGACATGGAGTGAGTAGATTCTGGGACTAAAGCTACCACATCTGCAGAACCACTGCAGCAAGCCACTCCCATCATATTTAAGAAGGCTCCTATCATTGCAAGCAAAAAAGGCCAACTTTCCAAAGAGGTGGAACCCATCAAAGTAAAAGTACAACAAAGAGTACATACTGTGACATCTTTCAACATTGTAGACAACATGAAGAAGGTGAATGTTACTATGTCTATGTGGGACTCTTTGGCTATTCCAAGACAACCTAAGATTTTGAAGAAGGCCATGACTGAAGTAATAGCTCCTCAGCCTGCAAAAGAGACTACAAAGCCAGTGTTGGTCAACACTAATCAAGAAAAGGAGGCTCCAAATCGCAACTCCAAAGGAAATACCATTCAAGGTAGGAACTCAAAATCCCCTCCCTTTTACATATCTTTAATTATTGAGAAATCCTTAGTACATAATTGTATGGTGGATAGTGGAGCTACTAGTACTGTAATGCCCAAAAAGGTGGCTAAACAATTAGGACTAAAATATGAACCCTTCCAAAAGAAGGTTACATTGATGGATCCTTAATTAACACTATAGGTGTAGCCAAGGATACCAGTCTAATCCTTCATGCAAGTCCTAATTTCTACATCCTACTAGATATATATATCTTAGATCTCCCTACTTTATTTGCCATATGTTTGTCAAGGGAATTTACAGCCAAGATAGGAGGCTAACTTTCTTCTAACTAGTCTCACATGCTCTTCCACACAAGATATGGTACCAAGGTCACCATCAAATCTGAATCATTGGCAGCACACCATATAGAACCATATGTGTCCAATACGACCAATGCAAACTGCCTTGCATTTGACAGCAATGACTTCCCAATTATCAGAGAAGCAAACACTAAGATAGAAAATATCCTTGATATTTTACTGGATGAACTAGAATCAGAAAAGGCTACGGTAGCCCAAGAAAATGTTATTTGGGATACTAGTTTGGGGAGCTATTTGATACAAGAAAGTGGATCCATAGAGCCAAACCTTCTCAAAGAGGACACTGATTCAGAGGATTAGAGAAACCAGGTTTCCAAATTATTTTTTGATGGAGCTAGAAGTAGGCATGGTTTTGGTGGTGCTGCTATGCTAGTGTCCCCAAAAGGAGAAAGATATTATACAACTTTTAGATCCATTTTCTCCTATACTAGAAACACTGCGGAATATGAAAGTCTAGTGAATGGATTGGAGTGGGCTAGGAAGAGAGGGCTCAAAGCCCTGAAAGTTTATGGTGACAGTGAATTAGTAGTTATCCAAGTGAGAGGGATAATTGCAACTAAGAATGACACTATGAAAGCATACAAACATAGATTTTGGGATGCGATTGAAGACTTTTATGCTTTCAATATTGTCGCCATCCCTAGGAAGTTAAATCAAAATGCAGATAGATTAGCTATTGTTGGATCTCAGTATGATATTCCTAATAGTATTTCAAAGGAGGAGACCCAACAACATATCAAAGTAATTATTAGACCTTCTATCCCTGATAATGATACTAATTGGCAAGCGTTTGACAATGATGAGAAAATTCTATAATTCTTGTTTGAAGAGGATGTCTTCTCAGAGCATAACCAGGATAGACCACTGGAGAACTATGGTGACCAAGTGATACAACTTAAGTCTAATAAGATGCCTAAAGGTCTTGTCACCTTAGAAGCTATCTTCAACAAGGATAGTCAAGTTAAGAAGAATAAAGCTGGCCTGGTAGTTCAACAAGAACATTGTGTTGAATTAGAGTTAGAACCAGGTAAAAGGTTACAATTTGGAAAAATAAACACTAATTTAGAAAAATAGGCTTATACCCAATTATTCAAGGAATTCAGTGATGTGTTTGCATGGAAATATGAAGACCATAAAGGTTTTAATCCAGCCCTTGCTTAGTACAATATTGAACTAGAGCCTAATGCCAAGCCTGTAAGGCAAAAACAAAGGCCTGTTAATCCCAAGCTGGAGCCACTTGTGCATAAAGAAGTGCTCAAATTGATAGAAAGTGGTATCATCTACCCCATCAAGTATACTAGTTGGGTTTCCAACCTTGTTCCTGTAAGGAAGAAGAATGGGGAGTTGAGGTTATGTGTTGACTTCAGGGACCTTAACAGGGCTTCTTTAAAAGACCGCCATCCATTACCCTCTATGGAAAAAATATTACAATGTGTCTCTGGATTTGAGAAGTTTTCATTATTGGATGGCTATTCAGGATATAATTAGATCTTAGTTAATGAAGAAGATCAGTATAAGACTGCATTTATAACCAAGTGGGGAACCATGGCCTATCAAAAGATGCCCTTTGGTTTGTCAAATGCAGGAGCTACTTTTCAAAAGGAAATGGATATGGCCTTTAAAAGCCTCATGTACAAGTTTGTACTGGTCTACTTAGATGACATAACTATTTATTCTAAACATGTAGCAAATCATATTAAACATCTGAGGAAGATTTTTTAAAGGTGTAGAGAATTCGGGATATCTCTAAATCCCAAGAAATGTGTGTTTGCAGTTCATGAGGGGAAATTTTTAGGATATATAGTGTCCAAAGAAGGAATCATAGTAGACCCTAAAAGGATTGCAAGCATCCTAGAGCTACCCTTGCCACATCATAAGAAAAGCCTCCAATATTTCATAGGAAGGATTAATTTTGTTAGGCATTTCTTGCCTAATATTATAGATTTACTGAAGCCTTTGGCAGCCATGTTAAAGAAGAGTTCATCCTTCAACTGGAATAAAGAAAGGAAAGCCAATTTCCAAGCTATCAAAGAAGTCTTGACAGAAGCTCCTGCTTTATTAAACCCAAATTTCAATAAGGATTTTGTCCTTTATACTTATGGAGGTCATGAGGCTACATCTGCAATGCTTACTCAGGAAAATTCAGAAGGATTGGAATAGCCTATTGCTTTCTTTAGCAAAGATTTAGAAGAGTATGAACAAAGATACTCTTTTGTGGAAAAACATGTACTTGTTGTGGTAAAAAGTCTTTAAAAGTTTAGATATCTATTGACCCATAGCAAGATACATTTGAAAGTGACTCATCCAAGTGTCAAAGAATTTTTTCTTTCTAAGGATCTAAATGAGAAAAGAGCTGGTTGGATTACCAAGGTAATGGAATATGACATTGATATCCAAACCACCAAGCTAGTTAGGGGAAGAGGTCTTTGTGAGATTTTGGCAGGGGATGAGAGTTCAAAGAAATCAAAGCAAATGGATGCATCTCTGGTTGTGCATTCTACAGAAGAACATGCCAAGGTAGCAGGTTGGTTGCCTAACATGATTCATTACTTAAAGATAGGACAATGTCCTGCAGACCTAGATTCAGCAATAAGAAGATTTTATAGATTACAATTTGTTCCCTTTGTGTTGATAGATGAGATTCTATTCAGGAAAGATCACAATGGTATCCTTTTGAGATGTATTGATTCATAAAAGATAGTTGATGTCCTATTTGAATTTCATGATGGACCTTCTAGAGGTCACTTTTCTCTTAGGACTATTGCTTTTAAAATCATGAGGGCTGGATACTATTGGCCATCTATCTTCAAGGATAGTCATGATTATGTGAGAAAATGCATCAAATGTGCCATGTTCATAGGAAAAGAAAGGCTTGCAGCTCTACCTCTTTAGCCAATCAAAACAGAGTAACCTTTCATGAGATGGGGTATAGACTTTATTGGCATGGTTAATCCTCCATCTAGTGCAAGACATAAGTGGATAATCACTACAAAAGATTATTTCACTAGATGGACAGAGGTAGTTGCCTTGAAAGAATCAAATGAGAGTGTTGTCTTGAGTTTTTATGATGACATAGTTCATAGGTTCGGCACTCCAGACTCCATAATATTAGATAATGCATTGGCATTCATAGGCCTTAAAGTCCCAGAATGGGCAATCAGAAATGGTGTTTATCTGAATACAAGTTCAAATTACTACCCTTAGGGAAATGGCTTGGTAGAATCAACTAACAAGAACTTGATTAGGATAATCAAGAAAACTTTGCAGGATAACCAAAGGGATTGGCATACTAAATTGAAATCTGCCTTATGGTTTACCCCAAAGAAGATCATTGGGAATTCTCCTTATGTGTTAGTGTATGGAAAAGAAGCTAAGTTGTCTATTTCAACTAAATTTCCAACTTTGGACTTCGCCACTCAATATGTACTATTTGAAGAAGGAGATTCCTTACAAATCAGGTTTGCTCAGCTGATGGAGTTAGAAGAATTCAGAGATAAATCCATAAAGGATATGGAGTTCCATCAGGTACAAACAAAGAAAAGATTTCATAAAAGAGCTAGGGCCAGAGACTTCAAAGTTGGAGATGTAGTTCTCAAATGGGATGAATTCAGATCAAAGCCTAGCAGGCACACAAAGTTTGATTTCTTCTGGGGTGGACCATTTTCTATTACAGAATGCAAGGGGCCTAATGCTTTTCAGCTATCAACTCTTGGAGGAGATGCCTTGCCTATATCAGTGAATGGGTTCCACTTGAAGCCCTATTTTGAAGTTAATCCTTCCTTGTAAATCTCCATAAATATGTTTTCCCTTTTTTCTTTTTTTTTTCTGTCCCTACTTTCTAGGTTAGTTTCCCTGTTTTCCAAACAAGTTTTTGTGCACATTTTTTGTTCCTCCCATTCTAGTTCTATCTCTTTGTCAAGAAACTTTTATGCTCAAAAGATGAATCCTATGCCCAATGGATTATTTGAAGGCCACTGATCTAATGTCTAGCAGGCTGACATCCTGAAAAAAGTGCCAAAATGTTACCCAAAATTTCCTATCATACAATTTTGGCCATAATCCTATTTTCTCTTGTGAAGTAGATCCACAAGATTTTATGGTTTGTGACCTTGGCCCCATGTTCCTCAATGTGCCACTATGCTTTGGTTCTGATCGCATGCGCTAATTCATAAGACCCAAGAATATATTTGAGTTTCAAGGTCTCCTGGGAATACTTATGTCACAGGGTTCTAAAAATTGTCTAAGCATAAAAACCCAAGTTGTTTTCAGCCTTTTGCACCCTACATTTCTTCTTCAGTGTTATCTTTCTCTATGTGCACTGTTGCGACCAAAGTGGGTCCCAGTTCTTCAAGGATGGAGTCTGTTGATCTCCAATTTTTTGGTGGTCAAGCCCTTATTTCAGTGATTGGGCGACTATTTAGTCTCTTGATCTCTTATCTCTCGTAGTTAAGTGCTTTCCATTTAGTGACCCATCATTTTCATAGTCATGTATTCCTGTAAACCTAGCGGGAGGTTAATGTTATTCTGGTTGTCTCTGTTCTAAGGTGGTTGAAGTATAAAGGGATCTACAATTGTTGCATGATTGCAAGGAGTATTCTTCCCCTTTGTGATCTTGCGATAGCCGTTCGATGGAAGGGTGATTTGGCAGGTGGGCCTGAGGCTTTCAGTGGGATGGCAGTGCGAATATGATCTACCATCATCGCATGATCGTAAGGAGTATTCTTTCCCTTTACGATCATGCGACCACCATTTGATTTAAAATTGATAATTATCCATGGACCCACTGGTCATCGTGCTGAGGTGCTTGATTTTCATTGGTGGCCAAACTGGTGATGTGGCCAGCAATTTCTCAAGGGGGCTTACGATAGTTATAGGAGATGATCTAGGTCATCAAATCTGCTGGGGAGAATGTGATCGACGATCATGTTTTAAACTTGGACCTAGTAGCCATTGGAGCTTGAATTTGAATCATTCTGTGAGGTTTTTGTCAGTGTTTGATCCAATGGGCCATAAATGAAGAGGGGGGGGTAGCTCAAAATTGATGTTCTTAGGATGGTTACAGTTCAAAAGGATGATGAGGAGGATCTAGGTGGTCATTGCAGGTTGATTTCTTGTTTCCTAAGGTACTATGTCAGTGATCTTACACCGAAGGAGCATTGAAGGGTTGTCACCACCTATGATCATTTATACTTTTAAAATTAGAATATCTGTAAAGATCAGAATTGAGCATTCATGGCAAACCTGATTCAGCAGAATCAAGGTCATGGTAGTGGCGTGAAGTTTTCAATTTGCAGTAAAGTGGTTAGATCAAGGTGGCTCATCTGCAAGCAGTTGTGGTGATAGAATTATGTATAAGGACATATATCTAATCGGCCAAGATATTTTAATGATGCATTTATGATCAGAAATGATAGAATTAGGGTTTTTTATTATTATATGCAAAATCTATGTAACCCTAATAGATTTTTTGCTCCTACCTATGTGCAAAAAAAGGAGATGTATATATTATTTTTTGGAGCTCTTGGAGCTCAAAGTTTACAATTGTAGAAAGAGTTTCTCTTTCTTAGGAGCTATCCATGGCATTTGTTCTACCCTCTGGCTTTTACATTCTATAACCTTTCATTGAAATCTCAGATTCAATAGAGGCTATCTGTGGCATTTGTTCTGCCCTTTGGTCTTTCCCTTGTTTGTATTTCTCTTATTGAGTATAATATATTGGCTTTGTTAGAGAAGTTTTTGGAGTTCCAAAGCTCTTCTTTCTTTTAGCTTATATGTGCACTACTATGTCTGATTTGATTGGAGTGACTTTTTGGGTATACTTCAACCCCCTGTTATTTCATCTCATTCCTGTGCCCTTTTGCTGAAGAGAACGTTTGCTTGTAGGTCACAGTCTGTGTCTTTTGTTCAGGCCTCTTTGTGAAACACTTATGCAAGCCTGTTTAGGAAGATAGTGTTCTATTAGATCTAAGAGCCTTCATGCTAATTTGGTCAGTGTATTGTGTTCATTTCATTTCGATGTATCACCTAATAGATAGTTTTCTTTCAGTATTTTCCCTTCCAAGCATTCTTTCTACCCCTTTTCCCTCAAAGTTTACTTTCCTATCTAGAAGCAAATTAAGGTGATTATCCAAGAGGAACCAACCTAGAACCTGGAGGTCTCATCTCAGTTAGCATAGGTCCCACACCTAGAGATGATTCCCATGTTGTCCTAAGTTATCAAGACCAAGAGAGCTTGAAATAATGGTGCAAACTTAGTGTATAAAAATTACACATAAGTTTCATGAAAAGATAAATTTTTGTATGTGCTCTTAACCATGAATATAGAAAAAATCATGATTAATTTCTCAACTCTGCATAGCTTGATCTTCAATATCTGATGTGCGCTAATTCAAACATTATCTTCTTCTCTGCTAATCTTCAGTAGATCACTATGTTGACATCAATGACAATCACAGTCATGAAAGAAACAAAAACTACTACAAAATGGCTACAAATACTCCCCCATAAGATATATTCAGAATTCATTCCTAACAATATCCCCCATTGGCATTGATGGTAACATAGATGAAAAAGCATCCAAGTTCCATGAATAAAAACACTACAACATTGTTGCTTGAAATGTTTTCAAGTCCTCTTCATTAATTAAATCTTGCTTCATTTTCTTTCTCAATTCTCTTAGTTTTCCATTTTATATTTCTTGTAACCTTCTCCCTCAATTTCACTTTAATTAGATGATTTTTCATGATGTATCCTTCTCCCCCATTGACATCAATGACATAAAATGCATCACTATGTCAACAATAACTTCAATGTCAAAAGACACTTTTCATAAAAAATACATTCACTAGAGTCCTTATGACTCAGTTCAGAAATGCATACTCCCCATAGGGGAAGTACCAATATCCAGTCCATAAAAAAGATAAGGCTCATAGACCACTGGACTGATGCAATAATCTGCATCACTTCTCAAAAGTAGGCTGGGGCATAACCCCAAGCATACCTCTCAAATACTCAAATGTATCCTTCGGAAAAGGTTTTGTAAATATATCTGCAATCTTCTCTTTTGTGCTTATATACTCAAGTATGACTTCTTTCTCTACAACTTTCTCTCTTACTACATGATATTTTATTTCTATATATTTTGTTTTAGAATGTAGTACAGGATTTTTAGACATACTAACTGTACTAGTGTTATCACAGTGTATGACAATAAGCTCATAAAATTTTATTCCAATATCCTTCAACATTTGTTTCATCCAAATTATCTGATTACAATTGTTTGCTACTACTACATACTCTACTTTTGTTGTGCTCTATGAAATACAATTTTGTTTCTTGCTAAGCCAAGAAACCAATCTTCCTCTAAGAAAAAAGGCTCCACCACTTGTACTCTTTTTTTCATCAACACTCCCTCCCCAATCTATGTTTGTATATGCACATAGGGTAAAGTCATCTGATTTTTCATACCAAAATTCATATTCAATTATGCCTCGTAGGTACCTCAATATCCTTTTTACTACTACATAATGTGATTCTCTGGGATCAGCTTGAAATCTTACAACAATTCCAACAGCATGTGATATATATGGTCTTGTATGAGTTAAATATTGCAATCCTCCAATCATAGATCTCTACCTCTTTTGTTCAACTGTAGGAGTCTCATTTGTGCTAGATAGCGTGTGTCAAGTTACCATAGGTGTTCCAACTAGCTTACAATTTTCCATTCAAAATATCTTAAATAAGTCATTCAAGTACTTCATTTGACATAAGAAGATACCATCACTATTCTATGTTATTTGTCATCCTAGAAAATATTTCATCTCACCAATCATACTCATTTCAAATTCAATCTTAATTTCATCTGCAAATTTATCATTGGCTTCATCTTCTCCTCCAAAGATAATATCATCAACAAAAATAAATACAATCAACAAACCATTTTCAATTTCTTTCATATAGAAGTTGTTGTCTGTTGTACCTTTAGTAAATCTGAATTTTATCAAATACTTATCCAGTCTTTCATACCAAGTCCTAGGTGCTTGTTTAAGTCCATATGAAGCTTTGTTCAGTTTACATACCATGTCTCCTTCATGAGTTAAGGGAAAACCTTTAGGATGCTTAATGTAAACTTCTTCTTCTAATTCTCCACTTAGAAATGCTCACTTCACATCCATCTGATATACTTTAAAATTCTTATAGGCTACATAAGCCAAAAACATTCTTACTTCTTCAATTCTTCTTACAAGTGCAAAAGTTTCTTCATAGTCAATTCCTTCTTGTTGTGAGTATCCTTTACACACCAATCTTTCTTTATTCCTTACAAATTCTCCTTGTTCATTCATCTTGTTCCTGAATACCCATTTAGTTCCTATAACATTCTTATCTTTAGGTCTAGGGACTAACTCCCAAGTCTTGTTCTTTTCAATTTGATCTAGTTCTTCCTTCATAGCTTTAATCTAATGTTCATCTTCACATGCTTCACTAGTAGATTTACGTTCAATTTGAGAAATTAAACACAATTGTTCTTGTGCCTTATTTTGTGTTAGAACTCCTTCGTATATGCTCCCAATAATTTTCTCAATAGGATGATTTCTTGATAGATTCATGTTAGGTGTCACTATCTCAGTTCTTTCTTCAATTGTAGGTTCTTTTATGATTTCCTCAATGTATCTTTCATTCTGCAAATCACTATCAGTTTCATAGAATAATTCAACATTTTCTGGATTAGTTCTAGGATTAGTTCCTTCATTTGATTCATAATAAAGCATTCTTTCCTAAATTTTGAACTTTTCATCAACTTTAACATTTGTGCTCTCAACAATAATTTTAGTTCTTTTATTAAAAAATCTATAAGATTTTCTCTTCAATGAATAACAAAGAAATATACCTTCATCACTTCTAGGGTCAAACTTTCCAATGTCATCATCTCTCTTAATATAACATTTACTTCCAAAAATTCTGAAATACTTAACTGATGGTGCTTGTCCAAACCATAATTCATAAGGTGTCTTGTATATGTCTGATCCGATCTGTACTCTGTTCATTGTATATACTGTTGTATTCACTACTTCTCTCCAAAATATCTTTGCCAAATTATTTTCAAATAACATGGCTCTTGCTGCTTCAGTCACTGACCTGTTTCTTCTTTTCGCAATACCATTTTGTTCAGGTGTTCTAGGGGCTGAAAACTATCTCTTAATGCCATTCACTTCACAAAAAGTGTTAAATTCTTTTGAAGTAAATTCTCCACCTCTATCTGATCTCAAACATTTAATCTTCATTCCAGATTCCTTCTCAACTTTGTTCTTAATTACTCTAAACTTATCAAATGCCTCAAGTTTTTCTTTTAGAAATGCAATCCACATCATTCTTGTAAAAACATCAACAAGAATCATAAAACACCTTTCACCATAGAATCCTCTAGTCCTTGTGGGACCACTCAAATCTGTATGAACAATTTCCAACTTCTCTGCTGTTGTAAACTTCTTGCTAGGAAATGAGCTTCTCTTCTGTTTAACCATAACACATTCCTTGCAAATCATGTTAGTAGGTGAATAAGATGAAATAGTGTTCATCCTATTAATGAATGGGGGAAATATGAGATCTACTTCTAAATCCAAATTCCCAAAGGAGAGATCCAAATTGATCAACCAAAAGGTTAATGCACAATCGAATCAATCTATGGAGAATATGAAAGAGGAAGAAAACATTATATTTCCCTATAAAGGAATTGTGCTTGAAATCTAAAATAATTGAAAGGAAAATACTAACCTCAAAATAGGGAAAATCTGGAAAATGCTAATTTTGTATGTCTATGTGTAGTTTCAGGAAATTCTACAACCTGTTTTGGACTGGAAATGCTAACATGAAGAAAACCCAGAAAACTTTTATCTTTCTGACAGCAAGAAGTCTTTGACCTCGATAAAAGGTCAAAGGCTACATTCTTATTCTAAATGTCAAATTTGACTCTGTTCGTAGATCTCAAAAATTCTCCAAAAAGGGTATCCAAATCCAAGCTCAGATCCAAAGTTCCACGCCTGTACCTACAAGAAAAAGAGGGTTTTGATGTTTGTATGGGGGGTTTTCCTTGGTCAAACCCCAATTTAGGAGTTAATCTTGAAATTGAATTGAAATTCTAATATGCATAAACAAAGTAAATGAAACAATTCAGCTTGCTTATGTTGAAGTCCTTGTAGAGGATTCAAATCCTCAAATCCACAAGTAGGGATGCTCCAACGGATGTAGAATGAATGTAGGATGTCTCAAATCAATGGCATTTGATCTTCAACACCAATCTTAAATAGATCTTTGCATAAGAATTGACTTGGAAGAATGTGGAAGGATGGATCTTCAAGGGGGCTCCAAAGAGATTGAATTCTTCAATGGCTAACAATGGATCTCCTTAATGAATGAATTCTTGAACACTTGAATGCTTGAATGTTTTCTTTCACTTGAGAGCTTTCTCATGAAATTGCTTGAGATGAGATATGAAAATGAGAGAGGAAGGCCTCCTTTTATAGTGAACTAGGGCACAAACCTCTAGAGAAGACCGACATTGGGGAATTAAATCCCAATTAACCTTAAACCCTAAAAATGGACCCATATTAAATGCAATTTAAGGATTTACCATTTAGAAACCTGAAATGGCCAACCCAAAGGCGGGAAAAATAATCTTTCTGAAACCCAATACTCGAAAATTACAAAATCTTGAAATTTGAAATGTGGGTCAAGGATGAGGTAGACTTTTCCCTAGATCAGAGTCAAGGTTGACCCTAACCTAGGTTAGAGTTAAGGTTGGCTTTGACCCTCAAGGTTGACTTTGACCTTGAGGTCAAAAACTTTAGGACCTCAGCCCAGAATGCAAGGAAATGTAGACATGAAGTGGAAAATAGGTGCATAGAGAAGCAGAACGGGGGGGAAAAGAAAAATACATGCAAAGACCCAATCAATGCACTTAACATGACTCTAGACCACTCACTCAGAGGGCTAAACACTCTTATCATGGAAGTGCATCCATTTTAAGATGATACATTAAGCCCCCACTTTAGCAAGAGTATGGACTCGATGCAAACTCTTGGTAAAGGAGATCAGAATGAAAAGATAATCTTATCATAATCCAAGGGACAAAGAGAAACCCTTGTTAGGAATCAATGCAAAGTATTTTGGCAGTCATTCTGTAGCAGTTGTTGTTGCATTCATGATTTGGATTGTCATTGATGTCAACACAGTGATATTCTAGATATCAATAGGAAAGTAGGTACAGTTATGTTTTGCGCACATGTTGTATTGTAGATTGGCTTTTGTGTAGTTGATGGTATGTTCTTTAGTGTGTTATTAACCTATGGTTAACAGAACAAAAATAAATTCATTCATTCATAAGATTTATGAGCATTTTGGTGAAAGCAGTGTTTAGATAGTGTTTGTGTGTAGCGATTTTCAGAAATCGGAGGATATCTCTTAGCTGGGATGGAATCTGATTTTGCACAGTTAAAGGGATGTTGGAGACTCATTAATGATGACATCGTTCATAGTGAAAACTTTGAGGATATGTTTGGAGAAAGTTACAGTATCTGGAAGCCGACAGTTTTATGTGAATTTTGTGTGAAGCATGTAGAAATTATTATTTTGTAATTGAGGACCAGCTCATTTGTAATTATTTCAGTTTGGTTTATAAGAAGGAATGTTTTCCTTGTTGTAATTTGAATTGAGAAAAAGAGAATTGAGTAGAGAGGATTGAATTGTGAAAGTTGAGATGCGAATATATGCATGAAGTGAAGAAAAGAGCTAATTCAGTGATGAAGGAAGACTTGTGAGTACAGAGATCTAGAATTGTGATCTTGTGTAGCAGAGAGTGTGGTTTTAGCATAGTGTGAAAGAGGTAATATATTTCATATTATTCTATTGAATAATTCTAAGATCTTTTGGACAGTGGGTTTAGAGATCTTGCCTTGAAGCTGTTTGGGCAGTGGGTCCTTCTGTCTTCCATAAACTCTTAACCGGGTTAGAATCTTTTAACAGGGATTCAAAATCTCCTAATAGAGATTTATATGTACTAAATGTATTTCATAAGACTCCTAATAGGGTCAATCCTCTAACAAGGAACTTTCATTTTAGTGCATCATTTTGTGGGCATCATTCCCACTAGGGTTTACTCTTTTCAAGAGGTTCCCTAGTCAACATATCTTGTGTTATTGTGCAATTATGTATGGTTATCTTTCTATGGTTGATTACTACATTGATTATATTATTTAAAGTAGTTGAATGGTTAAATTATGAAATAACTAATTCACCGCCCCCCCCTCTCTCAGTTATCTTGGGGATCTTTACTTTCTAACAATTGGTATCAGAGTCACAGGTCCTTGAAAGAAAAGTTTAACAACTTAAGGAGATCCATGGCAAATTTAAGGAAAGAAAGCCCTAAGTTTGATGGAGTAAATTTTGATATCTAGAAAGAAAAGATGAAGACACATTTATTGTGTTTAGGACCAAGTTATTGGTTGATTACAAAGAATGAGAAGACTATCATTGAGGAAGACAATCTAGAGGCAGGAACTAAAGATGAGCTAGATCTATTCATGTGTAACATACTTGCAAGAGAAGTACTTTTGTCAACACTATCGGAGAATGAATATAGTCAGGTAAGATGTTTGAAAATATCTCATGCAATTTGGAAAGCTTTACATTCTACTTTTGAAGGTGATGAACATGCAAAGAAGGCTAGATTACATAATTGGATTTGTGCATTTGAAGATATCAAAGTGATTGAAGATGAATCTATTAGAAGCTATATTGGTAGGATTTCTGAGATTGTAATAGAAATAAAATCTTGTGGAGGTGATAAGATAGAGAATGAAGTGATATGGAAAATTCTGAGAACTTTGACACCAGTATTCAAGTAGACAACACAGATGATTGAACAAGTGATACCTTGTACACCGAACTTTTCAAGAGAGACTCTTCTTGAAAGATTAGAAATAGTAGAGATGAATTTGAGATTATCAGGAGAGCTACCTAGAATGGAGATAGCATTCAGTGCTCTTAACATTAGACCTACATTATCAAGAAGTACTAGTGTGAATGGAGATTATGCCAGCAGTAGCAGATCTAAATCTAAGGAAGATAAGAAGATTGAAGAAGGTATTGCATTACTTGTAGAAACAGAACCAGAAGGTAAGAAAATCTTTAAATGTTGGACTTGTCAATAATATGGTCATTTTGCATCTAAATGTCCTAAAAGAGTTAAGAAGTATAGAAGCAACTTTAAACCTAGGAGATCTAAAGAATGTTATTATGCAAATGATGAAGATCTTGAAGCAGGAATTGAAAGACATTTAAGTGACAGTGATAATGATAACTTTGAGGAAATAGGATTTGTAGCAATTAAAGAAGAAAGTTCTGAATCTGATGAAAGGGAAGAAAAAGCATTAGTTTCTCAAGTTGAAAAGAAATCTGATTGGATTATAGATAGTGGTTGTTCACATCATATGACTGGAGATAAAAGAAAGTTTGTTAAGTTAGACAACTATGATGGAGGAATTGTTAGAGTTGCTAATAATGCACCTTGTTTGATTAAGGTTATAGGATCTATTACTCTTGATGGAAAGACTAACACTGATGATGTTTACATTGTTGATGGATTGAGACATAATCTACTAAGCGTTGGACAATTGGTTGATAAGGGTTATCAAGTTTGGTTTGCTGAGAAAACTTGTGTGATAAAAGATAAAGATGGAAATCTAATTGGAAAAGGATCAAGAACCAGAGCTAATGTATTTCAATTGAATCATACTAAGATGACATGTTTGTTAACTAAGATTGATGACAGTTGGTTATGGCATAAAAGGTTTTGTCATATAAACTTTGATAATATTGTCAAAGTGAGTACTACACTTGCGGTAAGAGATTTACCTAGAATTATGAAACCTACTAACATGATTTGCAAAGAATGTACGATGGAAAAGCAAAAAAGGAGTTCATTTCCAATAGGCAAGAAGTTCACATCGACAGAGAAGCTGGAGATTGTTCATACAGACTTGAGTGGTCCTACTAGGACTAGAGGATTCTATGGAGAAAGGTATTTTATGATTCTTGTTGATGATTTTACAAGAATGATGTGGATTGCATTTTTGAAAGAAAAATATGAAGCATTTGATAAATTTAAGATCATGAAAAGCAAAATTGAGAATGAATCTGGAATGAAGATTAAGTGTCTAAGATCTGATAGAGGTGGTGAATTTACATCTAGAGAATTTAATACTTTTTGTGAAATGAATGGTATTAAGAGACAACTTTCAGCCCCTAGAACACCAGAACAAAATGGTATTGCAGAAAGAAGGAATATGTCAATACTGAAGCAGCAAGAGCTATGTTGTTTGAGAATGATTTGGCTAAGACCTTTTGGAGAAAAGCAGTGAACACAGTAGTATACACTATGAATAGAGTACAAATCAGAGTAGATACAAACAAGACACTTTATGAATTATGGTTTGGACATGCACCCTCAGTTAAGTATTTTAGAATTTTTGGAAGTAAATGTTATATTAAGAGAGATGATGATATAGGAAAGTTTGATCTTAGAAGTGATGAAGGAATATTTCTTGGATATTCTTTGAAAAGAAAAGCATATAGATATTATAACAAAAGAACTAAGACTATTGTTGAAAGTGAAAATGTCAAAGTTGATGAGAAGTTTAAAATTCAGGAAAGAATGCTTGATTATGAATCTGATGGAGAAGCAAAACCTCAGCCTAACATTGAAAATATACAATTATTTTTTGAAACTAATGGTGATTTTCTGAATGAAAGTCATACTGAAGAAAATAGAGAAGAAAGAAGAGAAGAATCTATAGTTGGAACAAGATCAGTAACTATGACACCTAATAGGTATATTTCAAGACATCACCTTGTTGAGCAAGTTATTGGAAGTTTAGACAGAGGAGTTTTGACTCGAAATAAGGTACATTTATGTTTGATTTCTCAAATTGAAGCTAAGACTACTAATGAAGCTTGTGAAGATGAACATTGGATTAATGCTATGAAAGAAGAACTAGAGCAGATTGAAAAAAACAAGATATGGGAATTGGTCCCTAGACCTAAAGACAAGAATGTGATTGTAAAAAAATGGGTATTCAGAAATAAGATGAATGAACAAGGAGAAGTGATAAGAAACAAAGCAAGATTGGTATTTAAAGGATATTCACAACAAGAAGGAATTGACTATGAAGAAACTATTGCACCTGTGGCCAGACTTGAAGCAATGAGAATGTTTCTAGCATATGCAGCTTACAAGAAATTCAAAGTGTATTAGATGGATGTGAAGTTAGCATTTCTAAATGGTGAATTGGAAGAAGAAGTCTACATTGAGCAGCCTAAAGGTTTTCCTTTGACACAAGAAGGAGATATGGTATGTAAGTTAAAGAAAGCTTTATATGGATTAAAAAAAGCACCTAGAACCTAGTATGCAAGATTCGATAAGTATTTATTCAAATTGGGATTTATAAAAGGAAAATTAGATAGTAACTTATACACAAAAGAAATTGAGAATGGTTTGTTGGTTATAGTTATATTTATTGATGATATTATCTTTGGAGGAGAAGATGAAGCCAGTGACAAATTTGCAGATGAAACAAAGACTGAATTTGAAATGAGCATGATTGGAGAAATGAAATATTTTTAGGGATTACAGATAACACAAAGCAAGGAAGGTATATTTGTAAGTCAGACTAAGTATTTGAATGACTTATTGAAAATATTTGGAATGGAAGATTCTAAACCTATTGGAACACCTATGGTAACTGGACATAAGTTATCTAGCAAAGATGAGACACCGGCAGTTGAGCAAAAAAAGTATAGATCTATGATTAGAGGATTGTAGTACTTGACACATACAAGACCTGATATAGCACATTCAGTTGGGATTGTAGCAAGATTTCAAGTAGAACCTAGAGAATCACATTATGCCACAGTAAAGAGGAGACTGAGATATCTGAAAGGAACAATGGTTTATGGATTATGGTACGAAAATTCTGATGATTTTACTTTATGTGCCTATTTTGATACAGATTGGGGAGGTAGCATTGATGACAACAAAAGCACTAGTGGTGGTGCCTTTTTTCTTGGAGAAAAATTGGTCTCTTGGTTAAGTAAGAAGAAAAATTGTAGTTCACAAAGTACAGCAGAAGTAGAATATGTTGCAGCAGCAAACAATTGTAATCAGATTATTTGGATGAAGCAGATGTTGAAGGATATTGGAATAAAGTTTGATGAGCCTGTTGTTATACATGTGATAACACCAGTACAGTGAGTATGTCAAAAAATCCTATTTTACATTCTAAGACTAAACATATTGAGATCAAGTATCATGTTGTAAGAGAGAAAGATGCAGAAAAAGAAGTAAGATTGGAGTCCATAAGTAAAAAGGAACAGATAGCAGATATAATTACAAAACCTTTACCTAAGGATACATTTGTGTATCTGAGAGGTATGCTTGGGGTTATGCCCCAACCCATTTTTGAGAATTGATGCAGATGATTGCATCCATCCAGTGGTATATGAGCCCTATCTTTCTTTTGGATTGGATGTTGGAACTTCATCTATGGGGGAGTTTATGAGCTAAGTCATGAGGACTCTTGTTATTGTATTTTTCTGAATATTGTCTTTTGACTTTAAGTTGTTGTTGACTTAGTGATGGAATTTATGTCATTGATGTCAATGGGGGAGAGATATACATGAAAAACATTGTGGATTGTATGAGAGAGCTAAATGGGAGAATGAAGCAAGATTTAATTTGATATTTTGTAGTGATGTTGCAGTATTGGATTTTTGGAACATTGGATGTTTTTCATCCATGTTTCCATCAATGCCAATGGGGGAGATTGTTAGGAATGAATGCAAAGTATTTTGGCAGTCATTCTATAGCAGTTGTTGTTGCATTCATGACTTGGATTGTCATTGATGTCAACACAGTGATATTCTGGATATGAGCAGGAAAGCAAGTACAGTTTTGTTTTGCACACATGTTGTATTGTAGATTGTCTTTTACATAGTTGATGGTATGTTCTTTGGTGTGTTATTAACCTATGGTTAACAGACAAAAATAAATTCATTCATTCATGAGAGTTATGAGCATTTTGGTGAAAGCAGTGTTTAGACAGTATTTTTGTGTAGCGATTTTTAGAAATTGGATGATATCTCTTATCTGGGATGGAATCTAATTTTGTGTAGTTAAAGGGATGTTGGAGAATCATTAATGATGATGTCATTCATAGTGTAAACTTCGAGGATATGTTTGGAGAAAGTTACAGTATCTGGAAGCTGACAGTTTTATGTGAATTTTGTGTGTAGCGTGTAGAAATTATTATTTTGTAATTGAGGACCGACTCATTTGTAATTATTTGAGCTTGGTATATAAGAAGGAATTTTTTCCTTTTTGTAATGTGAATTGAGAAAAAGAGAATTGAGTAGAGAGGATTGAATTGTGAAAGTTGAGATGCGAATATATGCATGAAGTGAAGAAAAGAGCTAATTCAGTGATGAAGGAAGACTTGTGAGTATAGAGATCTAGAAATGTGATCTTGTGTAGCAAAGAGTGTGGTTTTGGCATAGTGTGAAGGAGGTAATATATTTCATATTATTCTATTGAATAATTCTAAGATCTTTTGGACATTGGGTTCAGAGATCTTGCCTTGAAGCTGTTTGGGCAGTGGGTCCTTCTGTCTTCCATAAACTCTTAACTAGGTTAGAATCTTTTAACAAGGATTCAAAATCTCCTAACAGGGATTTATATGTACTGAATGTATATTATAAGACTCCTAACAGGGTCCATCCTCTAACAAGGAACTTTCATATTAGTGCATCATTTTGTGGGCATCATTCCCACCGGGGTTTACTCTTTTCAAGAGGTTCCCTAGTCAACATATCTTGTGTTATTGTGCAATTGTGTATGGTTATCATTCTATGGTTGATTACTACATTGATTATATTGTTTAAAGTAGTTGAATGGTTAAATTATCAGATAACTGATTCACCCCCCCCCCCCCCCCGCTCTCAATTTTCTTGGGGATCTTTACTTTCTAACAACCCTAAGCCCCCAGGGACTCAAGTCTTTGTCAACTCCTAGATCACAATAAGAGAAACATCTGTAGAGAGAGAAAGAAAGGGTGTGATTATCTCGCCCAATGAGAACTTATGTCCCATTGTGAACCACACAAGGAAATCACACAACTAGAAAGATGGAATTGAAATGACTAGTGAATGTGGCTACTCACTGTAATCACCCAAAAATGGTCATCTAGACTATTAGCCCCTTTCTAGAATTATTTTCTAAAATCATCAATTGCTTATTCTTGATCAAATCCTGGTTCTATCATTTATTCAATTATTTTCTATGGGCTAACTATTTTATCCTAAAGTCTTTATTTATTTAAAAGGAATTCTCTCCCCTTTTAATAAATAAAAATCCCCCACTTTTCTTCTTATCCTAAGTTGCACAAATAAAGCATTATTCTTATTTTATAAAAATAATAAAATGTCTTTTTGTCTCACATGGGGCACAAAAGTCAACACCAATTTGTCATTGGAGGAAACTTGTGCACATGGATTTCTCCTCTTTCAAGCTCCACCCTTGATTAAATCTTTTGCCTCTTAATCTCCATGGTCCATTGTTTCTCATTTCTTATAAAGGGAGAGCTCTCTTCTCATTTTGGCATCCATCTTTTGAATACTAATCTTATGTTGTAGGATTTCTTGGAGACTTTGGAGCTTTTGGAGATCATTTATTGCATTCTAGTTTCATTCTTGCATTCTTAGCTTAGCTTTTATGGCATCTAGCTTAGTTTCCTTTATGCTCTAAATTAGCTCACATAGCTTAATTAGTAAGGATTTGTAATACTTTCCTTTCATGGCTTAGCTTGCATCTTCATTCTTAGCATAGCTTGCATTGTATTCTCATCTTGATTCTTGAGGATATTGGCATTCTTTCCCTTGTCTCATTGAATCTCCCATTGCATGGTTTACTAGCAAGGTCATAGGCTTAAATAGCTCCAGTTGAGAGAACACTTAATATCCTTGCACTCCATGCCTAGGGAGCTCAAGGTCATTTTTCAAGGTTTCCCATTCATGGATTCCCTTGGAAGCAAAGACTTAGAGAAGTGCACATTCTAGTGTGTACACTCACTAGTCAACCCATCAAGGATTCACCCTTAGGAACATTCTATTCCATAAGAATAAAATAAAAAATAAAAGAGATCCAGTCTTAAGGACATCTCTGACCTTAAGGGATCAAAATATATGTATATTTGAAACTGGAGGGATCAAGAGATCCTAAAATATAAATCCATTTTTTAAGGATTAGTTACTAATCCAAAAAGGGAGAAAATGTATCTTTGAAAAATAATATGTGCGTATAAAAAAGTACATGTGTGCAACAGGTGAGTAGAGCATATGCCCCCATGTTAAAGTCATTACTGACACTTTAACAGGAGCAATGGCTTTAACAGAAATATAAACAACTCCACTGATTACATTTCCACTTTGAGATGCCCTAGATGAAGACAAATCAAGGGAAATATCACAGAAACATACATAAAACACAGAAGGGATTTACTTACCATGGGGTTAGTATGATCATAAGATTATATATATATATATATATATATATATATATATATATATATATATATATATATATATATATATATATATATATATATATATATATATATATATATGATATTATTGCAAATGAATTGACATCATTCTCCAAAGAAAGTAGAAATACGATCACAAAGGAGGAAAGATCACATAAGATATATGAAGGAGAATCTTTTCAGACCACGACATGGAGACAAAAAACAATTAGTGCTACCATGTCTTGAATCCAAGCATATTACACAAGGAAACATTTACGAACAATAGCACAATTACAACATAACATGGAACAATGCATAGATGAATAGAGATACATATAGAGGAATTTGAACAATAATTTTGATTCCTTTATCAACATGTACCAACTGAGTAACAAGGATTGTATAAAAGAATCTAACAATATTTAGCAAACACATTACGGAGAAGAATAGTACAACAGGAAAACACACAACAAAGCTACCATGAAGGACAAGTTGATCAAGCATGCCGCCTACTCTCCCCATCTTTTTGTATATCATGTAGGGAAGGTGGGTAACTCACAAGAGGGAATATATCCAACATAGTAGGAATGATAGCCAGTTCCAAACAAGGATCCTCTTGAGAATCACAATGTTTGACACTAGGTGTAAGAATTAATTATCATGAAAGCATATTAGATAAATCAATGTCAATGTCAATAGTCTCATATTCATCATTAACATCATCAATATCATCAAGAGTATCTTCTTCATTTGAATTAATCAAAATAGGATCTAAGATACGAATAGAATCAACATAATCATGCATCTTAACATTATTATTAATAACAACCTCTTCTAACACATCATGCATAGATTTATCTGAAGAAGGTAGAGATCTTTGAAGAATATAATTACGAGCTTTAGCATGAGCATGGTGCTTCTTACAAAATTCATTGGTAGATCGATTACGTTTTGATTTATTTGAAATAGGTTGAGAACTAGGAGGAACAATCACAAGATCCTTCACAGGTTCTTTAGGAAGATAAATAGGATTATTAGCAATAGGAGGAACTTGATTAACAACACTAGAAGCCATAGTTAAAGGAGGTATAGAAGGTGTAGGAAAAAGACCATGATTAAGATCCATAGGAGGTATTCTTAATTCAAGAATCTTATGATGTTTATAAGCTTGATATGAATGAAAAAGATTATCAGGTCGAGGAGGACATGAATTAGGTAATGAAGGCCAAAAGAAATCAAGAACAACACAATCTCTAGGCCTAGAAGGTTGATATAAACTATGATTAACCATCTTCACTTCTTCATCATGAATAAATTTAAGACACTTATGGATAGGTGAAGCAATAGCATGCATGGCATTCAACCAAGGAAAACCTAGCTTAACTTGAAATTGATCAAAATTAGGAAGAACAACAAAGGTAGTGTTCACAATTTTTCCACAAAGTTCAATTGATAAAGTAATGGAACCAAATGATGGATAAAGAAAACCATTGCAAGTTTGAATCCACACATTTGATGTATCATAAGAATTGTGTTGTAAGATTTTCATAAAAAGATTTTCTTCAGTAATAACATTGACTAAGGATGTAGGATCAACAAGACAACCACGAGTAGATTTCTGAGAAATCCTAGCATAAATGTAAAGGGGACCATCAAGAGCTTTAAGAGTCTCAGAATCATCAAAGGTAATCAAAATTTCCCAAGGTCTTTTATTATTAGGTTGTTGTCGAGGTTTAGGTTGAGTTTTCAATTTAGGCTTAGGTTTTGGTCAAGGTTGAGATTGAACTTGAGGTTGACTATGAGGTTGAGATTAAGGTTGAGGTGGAGATACAGATTAACCAACATGCTCCACTTGATTAACAACATATTGAGATCATCCATCTTTGAATCATACATAATTTCCATAGCAGATGGTTGATCAATGGTATTAGTATCATGCATAGGTAAATGATTCGTATAGATTTGAAGGTTTTGATTAGGAGGAGAGACATATTTGTTCCTACTACCATCAAGATTATCAAAAAATAAGGCATTAGAGTCAATTAAGTCTTGAACCTTATGTTTTAAAGAATAACATTTCTCAGTATCATGACCATTCTGATGATGATATTGACAAAAAGAATTTTGATCAAAAGATTTAGATGTAATTATAGTAGGTAAAAGAGGTTGAATAAGAGGTAAAGTAATCATATTAGCAGTTAACAACCTATTCATAATAGCATGTAAAGATTCAGAAAGATGAGTAAACGTATGATTTAATCAAAAAGCAGTGGACGTAGAATTGGCATTGTGAGATGCAACAACAACTTGATCATCAATTGCATTTTCTTGTTTGTTTATCTTGACATAGTTGTTGAATTTTTTAAATTTGTTTGGATTAGGAGTAGAATCACTCTTATCAACTGGAACGGGATCCATTGGAGTGTTTCAAATTGACTCACTTGTAATTGATAATGATCAAGCACTGCACAAAGTTGTTGAAAGGAGGTAAATTCAGGAAGAAGAATCTTATCTCTAATATCCTTTTGCAAATTTGAAACAAACATATGTTTAATATCAATATTAGGAATAGGATAGGAAATATGAGCATGCAAATGCTTAAATCCACCAATAAATTCAGTTAATTTTTATTTAGCACTTTGTTTAAAATGCACCAAATCAGTCAAAGACACTTGCGGGCCAATGTTGTTTTGAAATTGTTGAATAAAGGAATTAGCAAGTTTTGGAAAGGAATTAATAGAATAAGAAAGGCAAGGAACAATACCATTGTAAGGCCTTGTCATGGAAGGTTCTAGCAAACAATTTGGATAAAATCCTATGGTCGTGAGCATAATCACTACAAAGGATTTGGAATGTTTTAACATGATGAATGGGGTCTCCTTTTCTATTATAATTCTCAAGATGAGGCATATTGACTTGCTAAGGAATAGGAGTATGAATAATATCCAAGGACAAAGGGCTTCCCATGTCACATGTAGGAATACTAAACTTCTTTTGAGTTAAGGAAGCAAGTTGCTGTTGTAAGGATGACACAGTTTGAGCCAAACTGATGATTGTTGAATCATTAGAGGAAATAGGAGTAATAGAAACATTAGAAACACTAGGTAAAGTGTAAGAAGCTATAGGAATAGAAGAAACAACTGGAGGAACACTAGGAACTATAGTTGGAAGTGGATTGGAATAAGTAAAAGGAACATTATGATATGAAAGTTGTGATGTAGGAAGGGACATAGGAGGAACACTCATAGGAACAAAGAGAACTGCCATAGTCACCAAAGAAGGAGTATAGGTAGGAATACTAGGTAAAGGATTAGGAGGTTCTACACTAGTGATAGGAGGAATCAACCCTAAATCTTGAGCTTCTTGAGCTAAAGGTTTAGCATTTGATTGCATGAGGTGAGTAATACCACACAAGAGGTTAACACCTTGATCACTATCATGAAGAACTTTATTAAGAGCCTCTATTGCTTGAATAGAATCTTGATTATGGTTCTCTTGAATAAGCCAATTATCCATTTTATCAAGTTCAGTTGAGAGTTTTTGAACTTGTTCAAGAGGAACTCTTAAAGCATCATCCTCATCATGAGATGAGTGAGAAGAGTTTTGCTCCATTATAGGATTGGAATCACAAAGAATCAAATTATCATTTGGGATCCTAAGGAAAGGAGAGGAAGATTCAAGATCAAAGGCACCCATGAGTCTATGACTTCTTCTATCCAGAATGTTATAAGTAGGACTAGTAGTAGTAAAGCTCATAAACCATTGCAATGCAAATGAACTAAACTTAATACCACATAAAGCATGAATATTTTTATATTTTAGAAATCTAATTAGCATGCAAGATTTAACATAAAAGAGAAATCTAATACCAAAAGATAATATAATATCTAACAACAAAAAGAAAGAGAGTAAGCTAGTTGGGTTCACCAAAATGAATAAGATGAAATAGTGTTCATCCTATTATTGAATGGGGGAAATATGAGATCTACTTCTAAATCCAAATTCCCAAAGGAGAGATCCAAATTGATCAACCAAAAGGTCAATGCACAATCAAATCAATCTATGGAGAATATGAAAGAGGAAGAAAACCTTATATTCCCTATAAAGGAATTGTGCTTGAAATCTAAAATAATTGAAAGGCAAATACTAACCTCAAAATAGGGAAAATATGGAAAATGCCAATTTTTTATGTCTGTGTGCAATTTCGGGCAATTCTGCAACCTGTTTTGGGCTGGAAATGCCGAGATGAAGAAAATCCAGAAATTTTTTATCTTTCTAATAGCAGGTAGTCTTTGACCCTGATAAAAGGTCAAAGGCTACATTCTTATTCTGAAGGTCAACTTTGACTTTGTTTGTAGATCTCAGAAGTTCTCCAAAAATGGTATCTGAATCCAAGCTCAGATCTAAAGATTCACACCTATACCTACAAGAAAAAGAGGGTATTGATGTTTGTATGGGGGGTTTGCCTCGGTCAAACTCCAATTTAGGAATTAACCTTGAAATTGAATTGAAATTGTAATTTGCATAAACAAAGTAAATGAAAAAATTCACCTTGCTTATGTCAAAGTCCTTGTAGAGGATTCAAATCCTCAAATCCACAAGTAGGGATGCTCCAATGGATGTAGAATGAATGTAGGATGTCTCAAATCAATGACATTTGATCTTCAACACCAATCCTGAATAGATCTTTGCATAAGAATTGACTTGGAAGAATGTGGAAGGCTGGATCTTCAAGGGGGCTCCAAAGAGATTGAATCCTTCAATGGATAACAATGGATCTTATTAATGAATGAATGCTTGAACACTTGAATTCTTGAAGGTGTGCTTGCACTTGAGAGCTTTCTCATGAAATTTCTTGAGATGAGATATGAAAATGAGAGAGGAAGGCCTCTTTTTATAGTGAACTAGGGCACAAGCCTCTAGAGAAGGCCAACATTGGGGAATTAAATCCCAATTAACCTTAACCCCTATAAATGGACCCATATTAAATGAAATTTAAGGATTTACCATTTTGAAACCTGAAATGGTTGACCTGAACATGGGAAAAAGAATCTTTCTGAAACCCGATACTCAAAAATCAAAAATATTGAAATCTGAAATGTGGGTCAAGGATGAGGTAGAATCTACCCTAGGTTAGAGTCAAGGTCGACTTTGACCTTGAGGTCAAAAACCTTAGGACCTCAGCCTAGAATGCTAGGAAATGCAGACATGAAGTGGAAAATAGGTGCAGAGGGAAGCATAACGAGGGGGAAAATACAAATGCATGCAAAGACCCAATCAAGGCATGTAACATGACCCCATACCACTCACTCAGAGGGATAAACACTCTTATCATGGAAGTGCTTCCATTTTAAGATGATACAGTAGGTTTCATAATTTTAGGCAAATCTCTTACTGCAAGTGTAGTGCTTACTTTCACAATATTATCAAAGTTTATATGACAAAATATTTTGTGCCATAACCAACTATCATCAATCTTAGTAATCATACATGTCATCTCAGTAGGATTCAACTTAAATACATTACCTCTAGTTCTTGATCTAGTCCAATCAAATTACCATCCTTGTCTTTGATTACACAAGTTTTCTCAGTGAACCAAACTCAATATCCCTTATCAACTAGTTGTCCAACACTCAAAAGATTATTTTTCAATCCATCCACAAATTAAACATCATCTATGTTAGTCTTTCCATCAAGAGTAATAGATCCTATTCCTTTTATCAAACAAGGTGCATTTTTTCCAACTCTAACAATTCCTCCATCATAATTGTTAAACTTTATGAATTTCTTCATGTCTCTAGTCATATGATGTGAACAACCACTATCTATAATAAAATCAATTTTATTTTCTACTTGAGAAACTAAAGCTTTTTCTTCTTTAACTTCTATTTTAGGGTTTTCTTCTTTTATTGCTACAAATCCTATATCATCATTCTCATTATCACTTTCACTTAGAAATTTTTCCATATTAGCTTCAAAATCTTCATCATTGTCATAGTAACATTCTTTAGATCTTCTAGGTTTAAAGTTCTTTCTATACTTCTTTAATTTCTTAGGACATTTAGATGCAAAATGACCATATTCTTGACAAGTCCAACATTTAAAAAATTTCTTACCATATGGTTCTCTTTTCACAAGCAAGGCAATTCCTTCTTCAATATTCTTGTCTTCTTCATTCCTAGATCTATTGGTACTAGCATAATCTCCACTTACACTGATTCTTCTTGACAAAGTAGGGCGAATACTAAGTGTGTTGAATGTTGTCTCCATTCTAGGTAGATCTTCTAATTGTCTCAAGTTCATCTTTGCTGCTTATAGTCTTCCAAGAAGGGTTTCTCTGGTGAAATTCTTAGTACATGATATAACTTGCTCAATCATCTGTGCCATTTTATTAAATGTAAGAGTTAATGTCCTTAGGATTTTCCATATCACTTCATTCTCTATCTTGGTTCCTTTACATTATTTTATACCTGCAATAATTTTTGACATTCTACCAATATAGCTTCTAATAGATTCATCTTCCATCAGTATTATATCTTCAAATGCACATATCCAATTATGTAATATGACTTTATTTTCATGTTCATCACCTTCAAAAGTAGATTGTAAAGCTAACCAAACTTCATGGGATGTTTTTAGATATTTTACATGACTATACACAATTTCTTGAAGGTCTGAAAAAAGTGTTTCTCTGGAAAGTATGTTACACATGAATAGATCTCTCTTCTTATTAGTACATTCTTTGATTTTTTCTTCTTCAATGATAGTTTTCTTGTTCTTTGTGATTAACTAGTATCTTGGTCCTAAACAAAGCAAATGTGTCTTCATCTTTTATTTCCAGTTGTCAAAGTTCACTCCATCAAACTTAGGGCTTTCTTTCCTAAAATGACTCACCATGGATCTCCTTAATTTGTTAAACTTTTCCTTCAAGGACCTACTGCTCTGATACCAATTGTTAGAAAGTAAAGTCCACCAAGATAACTGAGAGGGGAGGTGAATACATTTATCTAATAAATACAATTTTTATCTCCTTTAATAGATTTCAACCATGTAAGAAATGTAATCAACAACCATAGAAAGATATACATACACAATGACACAATAACACAAGATATGTTGACTAGGGAACCTCTTGATCAAAGAGTAAACCCTAGTGGGAATGATGCCCACAAAAGATGCTAAAATATGAAAGTTCCTTGTGAGAGGATGGATTCTGTTAGGAGTCTTATGAAATACATTCAATACATATGAATCTCTATTAGGAGACTTTGAATCCCTTTTAAAAGATTCTAACCTTGTTAGGAGTTATAGAAGATAGAAGGACCCACAGTCCAAATAGCTTCAAGGGAAAGATCACTGAGCAAACTGTCCAACTGATCTTTGTATTACTCAATAGAATAATACCAAAAGATTATTGATCATAAAAACTTATCACTTCTCCTCTGACCATGCCAAACCACACCAACTGCTTCATCGGATCTCAATACCAGATCTCTGTACTTCACATATCCTCTTACAATAAGTATTGCTCAATTCCGCAATTCACTTTCACATACTACTAAAAAATATTACATTACAACAAGGAAAATAATCCTTCCTTTATAGCACACTCAAATAATTATAAATGAGTTGGTATACAAATTACAAAATAAAATCTTCCACACGTTACAAAAAATTCCACAATGACATAAAACTATCAGCTTCCAATTAAGATAATTCTCACTCGTGTGGCCTATGACCTTTTTGTCACTTACATGTCACAATCATCATGTATTCATCATCTATGCAACTTTGCATGCTCAAATTCTATCCCGATTAGGAGATATCATCTGATTTCCACAAACTGCTTCTCGGGAACACTGCCTGAATACTACTTCCATTGAATTACACATAACTGTCATGAATAGATGAATTTCTATATGCACTCTTAACAATGATCATAAAAAAAATCATAGATTAAGTCCTCAACTCCGCATAGCTTGATCTTCAATATCCCACGTGTGTGAATTCAAACATTGTTTGCTTCTCTGCTAATCTTCAGTAGATCACTATGTTGACATCAATGACAATCATAGTCGTGAATGCAACAACTATTATAGAATGGATACAAATACTCCCCCATAGGATATATTCAACATCCATTCCTAGCACAAGTTGCAAACCCTTTTTTGCAATCTTGTAAGCAATGTCAACTGTTCCACATGCAACACTATTCAATCTGCTTGATTGGAAATTTTTGTATACAATGACATATGCACCAAATCTCATTTTAGGGTCATTGATGGTGTTTATTCTCAGGCCTCTACCACCCCATTCTATGTCAGTAAACTTCTCAATCTTGGTTCATGTTGGGTGCCTTAGGGCTTTAGCTTTTTTGTTCATCAAATATCCTATCATTGCATGTATCACATCCTTTGTGATCTTCATTAGTTCATCTAGCCATAACTTTCCCTCATGTACATAGCTCAATACAATGCATATCCTTTCTATTTTTAATTCCTTAGGAAAATATAGGGCATTGGTTAACACTTTTACCTGTAAGTGTTTATGATGATCTTTTAGCTTTCTATCAGTGCAAAGCTCTTGATATGTGGATTGAATCTCAAATTTGCCGATTTCATTGATTTTACAGTGGTTGTATGACCTAACATCCTTTACGAGTAGAACCCTAGGCCATTTCAGTGAAAACATACCCTTGTTGTCGGGTTGAGCTACAACTTTTGGAGGAATTAAGTTTGAAAGGAGGCTCAGTGCATTTCATGTTGTTTATCAAAGTAGCTTTCTTTCTCTTATATTCCTTGGTTTTCATAGTTTGTAAGGATGAATCCATCATGTTTACTAGATTAGGGCTTTCAATGAACTAGATAGAGAGAACTTGATTAGTTCCAAATTTACTTGATTCGGACTTCAACTATTCACAATGTACTTATATCTCTATAAAATGCTTGGATTCTCTCTACTCAAGTTTCACTCAAATTACTCTGCTTCGCTCTTGATCACTGTGTAAACAAATGAGTTCATTTCTCGCTAATTTATAGACAAAAACCTTGATCAGTGCATTAAATACTTTTCCATCTACCACTTGGTTGACCATCAAATAACTGGGTTAACACTATCAATACCACAACTCAGTGAGTATTATCAATACTTGGTTGACTATGCAATTCGGTTGTCTCTTACAATTTCACCGACTAGAATTTTTTACTTAATCCAGTTTAACTGACTAAACTTGTTTCAATTTATCAACAATATAATACCCTACTGCATCTTAATTCATGTTGATTTCCCATTCAAACGATAGATATAAGGAACTTTTATAAGATATAACCTTTTAAAATTTAGTTCCATACTTACTTGAATAACTTAGGTAGATGTGCTGAAATCACCTAATCCAATGGATGAGGTGTCACTGACTATTGTTCTTGGTACAACATTGTCATTTGATGCTTTTCCCCACATTTGATTCCTTATCCTCATGATTTCCTCAATTGTGTTACCACTTTCACTAGTACTCAATTCTGGTACTCGGTCTCTACAATCTTTACTTAAGTGACCGACTTTATGATAGTGCAAACATGCCATTCCATAATTTGACCACTTTTGAGATTTTCCTCTCCATTACTTTCTCATAAAATTAACTGCAATATGTCCATACCTACCACGTGATGTGAAATTAACCCAAGTTTTGTAATCCCAAGTGTACGCATTACCTTTCCTTCTTGGTTGATATGTCTTGTTTTTTCCTCTCAATTTCCATACTTGATTCATCTTTGTCCTGCATTCTTGTGATATGTGTCCATGCATGTTGCAAGTGTGATAGTGATTTTCCATATAAGGTTTCTTGGGTGACTTATTCATCTTTGATCTGCACTCTTATGCTTTTCTTCTACAACCATTTGATGTATGGCCTAGTTTTCCACAATGATAGCATGAGAGTTTCTTTGGCCTTGGATTTACATAGGCATTCTTCTGTTTAGTTTTTCTTAATGACTCTCCATGCTCAGTATAGCCTAGACTAGTAGTGTTGTCAAATCCTCTTTGACTGCTTAGAAACTCATCCATCCTTTTTTTACTTTATTCAGATTTCTTAATCATATCATTGGGTTATTGTTGAATCTTTACTTCATTCTTTCATCTTTCATTTTATTCTCTTAATTCACCAATGTCTTCTAATCTTCTAGTAAGTTCACTATTTACTCGATTGACTTCCTGACTCATGACAACCATTTGATTGGAGATTTCAAAATGATTCTCGATAAGACTCATTATCTTATATTCCTTTTCTTCCATCTTTTCAGTCATTTGTCTTCTATCATCAATAGATAGATTCCTTTCTTGTTCTACATTCCTTGTATTATTCATGACACCAATCATTCTAACCATTTGTGTCTCTTGATTGATCTGCAGTGCTTTCACTTGTTCAATAAGATGTTAATTTTTTCCAGATAGATATGATATGGTTCCTTCAGATGCATCAGTTATGTTACTAGATCTAGATCCAAATCCTTCAAATGGATAATCTATCTCTTCTTCATGATAATCAATCTCATTGTGCCAAAGTTCCATATCCTTCCTCTTCACCAATAAATCTCTCAATATTTCTTTTCTTTCCATGAATTGTTCAATGTAGATCTACAACTGCAATCTCTGATTCTCAATAGTCTTGTCAAGATTATACCTTTCCATCCTTAAGATCTTTTCTCTTTAGTGATTAAACTTCCTTAACAAGAGAACTATCTCTAATACCAATTGTTGAAATTATGGAAAGGTGTGTATTGAGAGGGGAGGGGTGAATGAGTAGCTTTAAAAATTTTCAAAGTAATCCTTGTAAATATCAACTTCACTAAATGACTATGTAAATTGCATTCACCATACATTTAATACCATAATTGAAATGTAAATGCATGAAAGTAAATCAATAAAACATTCATGAAACTTCAATACACATTACACATATTTTTTGGTATCATAGAAACCCTTGTTAGAAGGTAAAAATTGTGGTGGGGATGGAACCCATAAAGCTTCACTTCTACAGAAATAAAGTTGTAGGTTAAGGATTACAAAAATAGATCACTTGTGGTGATCTTAGCCTATTATGAGTAATAAAAGATCAGCTAGATCTATCTAGTTAAAGGATTTTAGCAACACAATATATGTGTGCACTCATTTAAGAGATTTAACTAAGAAAAGTTAAGTCCACTCTGTTAGGAGATTTTGAATCTACTCTAATTGTTAGATAGTAATAGTGATATATGACCTCTATGAAATAAAAATCAAATTGTTGATATCGGATCCTTTAAATACAATAAAGATATCATCTTGTTGTGATGAGTGTATCCTTCTAAATTTCTTGGTAGCTTTATAACTGTTCTGATAAATTGAATACTTTTGTAGAAATCCTTCTGTCAAAACCATGTCTAAACTTTAGATGTCCTTGAGTGCGGCTACTTCATGAAGATATGTGTCAAAATGACATCCTTACGAATTTTATATCAAACTGACCTTGACCTTATTAGGGTTTAACATTATCTTAGAAACCTAAGATCAACGATTTGTATGATTAACCTAGATCATTATTGCATAGGAATCATCATTCATTAAATGATTACATCTGTAATAAATATTCACCTTGATCTAGGTAAACCAATTTCTTACTCATAAAAAAGTTATTCACCTTGAACTATGTGCTATTCCAAACTTTTATGTGAACTTTAGATTACTCAGTAAATGTTGTCTCTCGATCTCAGTGTTCACTTCCGCTTGATAATCCTATGTACTCGGTAACTATTACACTCAGTGATCTCTCCTCTCGGTGACTACTATATATTCATAACCAACTAAACTATCTTCCTTTGTTTACCTACTATAGAACTGAATAATAATGACAACACTCAATCCATTTAGGAGTAACAATGCTTGTGTTCATCTTTTAATTGTCCATCTACACAGAGTGCCTTGTATGCATCTTTTATCTCATTCCCACATATCTCACCGATCTTGTAATGAATAAATGACCTAATATCTCAAACCAGTAAAACCCTCATAGGAAAGCATGAAAGTTCTCTGGTCTCATCAATCTTTGCAAAAATATTTGTTAGAAATGAATGCAAAGTATTTTGGCAGTCATTCTATAGCAGTTGTTGTTGCATTCATGACTTGGATTGTCATTGATGTCAACACAGTGATATTCTGGATATTAGCAGGAAAGTAGGTACAGTTTTATTTTGCGCACATGTTATATTGCAAATTGGATTTTGCATAGTTGATGGTATGTTCTTTGGTGTGTTATTAACCTATGGTTAATAGCGCAAAAAGAAATTCATTCATTTGTGAGAGTTATGAGCATTTTGGTGAAAGCAGTGTTTAGACAGTGTTTCTATGAAGTGATGTTCAAAAATCAGAGGATATATCTTAGCTGGGATAGAATCTAATTTTGCATAGTTAAAGGGATGTTGGAGACTCATTAATGATGATGTGGTTCATAGAACAAACTTTGAGGATATGTTTGGAGAAAGCTACAGTATCTGGAAGCTGACAGTTTTATGTGAATTCTGTGTGTAGCGTGTAGAATTTATTATTTTGTAATTGAGGACTGACTCATTTGTAATTATTTTATGTTGGTATATAAAAAGGAATTTTTTCCTTATTGTAATGAGTACTATGAAGATTGAGATGTGAATATATGCATGAAGTGAAGAAAAGAGCTAATTCAATGATGAAGGAAGACTTGTGAGTACAGAGATCTGGAATTGTGATCTTGTGTAGCAGAGAGTGCAGTTTTGGCACAGTGTGAAGGAGGTAATAAATTTCATATTATTTTTTTGAATAATTCTAAGATCTTTTGGACAGTGGGTTTAGAGATCTTGCCTTGAAGCTGTTTGGGCAGTGGATCCTTCTATCTTCCATAAACTCTTAACCGGGTTAGAATCTTTTAACAGGGATTCAAAATCTCCTAATAGGGATTTATATGTACTGAATGTATTTCATAAGACTCCTAACAGGGTCCATCCTCTAACAAGGAACTTTCATATTAGTGCATCATTTTGTGGGCATCATTCCCATCGGGGTTTACTCTTTTCAAGAGGTTCCCTAGTCAACATATCTTGTGTTATTGTGTAATTGTGTATGATTATCTTTCTATGGTTGATTAGTACATTGATTATATTGTTTAAAGTAGTTGAATGGATAAATTATCTGATAACTGATTCACCACCCCCCCCTCTTAGTTATCTTGGGGATCTTTACTTTCTAACAATTGGTATTAGAGCGGCAGGTCCTTGAAAGAAAAGTTTAACAACTTAAGGAGATCCATGGCGAATTTCAGAAAAGAAAGCCCTAAGTTTGATGGAGTAAATTTTGATAGCTGAAAAGAAAACATGAAGACACATCTATTGTGTTTAGGACCAAGTTATTGGTTGATTACAAAGAATGAGAAGACTATCATTGAGGAAGACAATCTAGAGGTAGGAACTAAAGATGAACTAGATCTATTCATGTGTAACATACTTGCAAGAGAAGCACTTTCATCAGCACTATCAGAGAATGAATATAGTCAGGTAAGATGTTTGAAAACATCTCATGAAATTTGGAAAGCTTTACATTCTACTTTTGAAGGTGATGAACATGCAAAGAAGGCTAGATTACATAATTGGATTTGTGCATTTGAAGATATCAGAATGATGGAAGATGAATCTATTAGAAGTTATATTGGTAGGATGTCTAAGATTGTGATAGGAATAAAGTCTTGTGGAGGTGATAAGATAGAGAATGAAGTGATATGGAAAATTCTGAGAACTTTGACACTAGTATTCAAGCAGACAACGCAGATGATTGAACAAGAGATACCTTGTACATCAAAATTTTCAAGAGAGACTCTTCTTGGAAGATTAGAAATAGTAGAGATGAACTTGAGATTATCAGGAGAGCTATCTAGAATGGAAATAGCATTCAGTGCTCTTAACATTAGACCTACAAGATGTACTAGTGTGAATGGAGATTATACCAGTAGTAGCAGCTTTGAGGAAGATAAGAAGATTGAAGAAGGTATTGCATTACTTGTAAAAAGAGAACCAGATGGTAAGAAAATCTTTAAATGTTGGACTTGTCAAGAATATGGTCATTTTGCATCTAAATGTCCTAAAAGAGTTAAGAAGTATAGAAGTAACTTTAAACCTAGGAGATCTAAAGAATGTTATTATGCAAATGATGAAGATCTTGAAGCAGGAATTGAAAAACATTTAAGTGACAGTGATAATGATAACTTTGAGGAAATAGGATTTGTAGCAATTAAAGAAGAAAGTTCTGAATCTGATAAAAGGGAAGAAAAAGCATTAGTTTCACAAGTTCAAAAGAAATCTGATTGGATTATAGATAGTGGTTGTTCACATCATATGACTGGAGATAAAAGAAAGTTTGTTAAGTTAGATAATTATGATGGAGGAATTGTTAGAGTTGGTAACAATACACCTTGTTTGATTAAGGGTATAGGATCTATTACTCTTGATGGAAAGACTAACACTGATGATGTTTACATTGTTGATGGACTGAGACATAATCTACTAAGCATTGGACAATTGGCTGATAAGGGTTATCAAGTTTGGTTTTCTGAGAAAACTTGTGTGATAAAAGATAAAGATGGAAATCTGATTGGAAAAGGATCTAGAACCAGAGGTAATGTATTTCAGTTGAATCTTACTGAGATGACATGTTTGATAACTAGGATTGATGATAGTTGGTTATGGCATAAAAGGTTTTGTCATATAAACTTTGATAATATTGTCAAAGTGAGCACTACACTTGCGGTAAGAGATTTACCTAGAATTATGAAACCTACTAACATGATTTGCAAAGAATGTATGATAGAAAAGAAGAAAAGGAGTTCATTTCCCAACAAGAAGTTCACATCGATAGAGAAGATGGAGATTTTTCATACAAACTTGAGTGGTCCTACTAGGACTAGAGGATTCTATGGAGAAAGGTATTTTATGATTCTTGTTGATGATTTTACAAGAATGATGTGGATTGCATTTTTGAAAGAAAAATATGAAGCATTTGATAAATTTAAGATCATGAAAAGAAAAATTGAGAATGAATCTGGAATGAAGATTAAGTGTCTAAGATCTGATAGAGGTGGTGAATTTACATCTAGAGAGTTTAACACTTTTTGTGAAATGAATGGTATTAAGAGACAACTTTCAGCCCCTAGAACACTAGAACAAAATGGTATTGCAGAAAGAAGGAATAGGTCAATAACTGAAGCAGCAAGAGCTATGTTGTTTGAAAATGATTTGGCTAAGACTTTTTGGAGAGAAGCAGTGAACACAACAGTATACACTATGAACAGAGTACAAATTAGAACAGATAAAAACAAGACACCTTATGAATTATGGTTTGGACATACACCCTCAGTTAAGTATTTTAGAATTTTTGGAAGTAATGTTATATAAAGAGAGATGATGATATAGGAAAGTTTGATCCTAGAAGTGATGAAGGAATATTTCTTGGATATTCTTTAAAAAGAAAAGCGTATAGATGTTATAACAAAAGAACTAAGACTATTGTTGAAAGTGCAAATGTAAAAGTTAATGAGAAGTTTAAAATTTAGTAAAGAATGCTTGATTATGAATTTAATGGAGAAGCACAACCTTAGCTTAACATTGAAAATGCAAAATTATTTTTGAAACTAATAGTGATTTTCTAAATGAAAGTCATACTGAAGAAACTAGAGAAGAAAATAGAGAAGAAAGCAGAGAAGAATCTACAGTCAGAACAAGATCAATAACTATGACACCTAACAGGTATACTTCAAGACATCACCCTATTAAGGAAGTTATTGGAAGTTTAGATAGAGGAGTTTTGACTTGAAATAAGGTATATTTATGTTTGATTTCTCAAATTGAAGCTAAGACTACTAATGAAGCTTGTGAAGATGAACATTGGATTAATGCTATGAAAGAAGAACTAGAGCATATTGAAAAAAAGAAGACATGGGAATTGGTCCCTAGACCTGAAGACAAGAATGTGATTGGAAAAAAGTGGGTATTCAGAAACAAGATGAATGAACAAGAAGTGATAAGAAAAAAAGCAAGATTGGTATGTAAAGGATATTCACAACAAGAAGGAATTGACTATGAAGAAACTTTTGCACCTGTGGCTAGACTTGAAGCAGTGAGAATGTTTCTAGCATATGCAACTTACAAGAAATTCAGAGTATATCAGATGGATGTGAAGTCAGCATTTTTGAATGGTGAATTGGAAGAAGAAGTTTACATTGAGCAGTCTAAAGGTTTTCCTTTGACACAAGGAGATATGGTATGTAAGTTAAAGAAAGCTTTATATGGATTAAAACAAGCACCTAGAACCTAGTATGCAAGATTGGATAAGTATTTATTGAAATTGGGATTTATAAAAGGAACAGCAGATAGTAACTTATACACAAAAGAAATTGAGAATGGTTTGTTTATTATAGTTATATTTGTTGATGATATTATCTTTGGAGGAGAAGATGAAGCTAGTGACAAATTTGCAGATGAAATGAAGACTGAATTTGAGATGAGCATGATTGGAGAAATGAAATATTTTTTAGGATTATAGATAACACAAAGCAAGGAAGGTATATTTGTAAGTCAGACTAAGTATTTAAATGAATTATTGAAAATATTTGGAATGGAAGATTCTAAACCTGTTGGAACACCTATGGTAATCGGACATAAGTTATCTAGCAAAGATGAGACACTAGCAGTTGAGCAGAAAAAGTACAGATCTATGATTGGAGGATTGTAGTACTTGACACAAACAAGACCTTGGGATTGTAGCAAGATTTTAAGCAGAACCTAGAGAATCACATTATGCAGCAGTAAAGAGGATACTGAGATATCTGAAAGGAACAATGGATTATGGATTATGGTATGAGAATTCTGATGACTTTACTTTATGTGCGTATACTAATGTAGATTGGAGAGGTAGCGTTGATGACAAGAAAAGCACCAGTGGTGGAGCCTTTTTTCTTGGAGGTAAATTGATCTCTTGGCTAAGTAAGAATTAGAATTGTATTTCACAAAGCATAGCAAAAGCAGAATATGTTGCAGCAACAAATAATTGTAATCAGATTATTTGGATGAAGCAGATGTTGAAGGATATTGGAATAAAGTTTGATGAGCCTATTGTTATACATTGTGATAACACCAGTATAGTGAGTATGTCAAAAAATCCTATTTTACATTCTAAGACTAAACATATTGATATCAAGTATCACGTTGTAAGAGAGAAAGTTGCAGAAAAAGAAGTAAGATTGGATTACATAAGTACAAAGGAGCAGATAGCAGATATATTTACAAAGCCTTTACCTAAGGATAAATTTGTGTATTTGAGAGGTATGCTTCGGTTTATGCCCCAACCAATTTTTGAGAATTGATGCAGATGATTGCATCCATCCAGTGGTATATGAGCCCTATCTTTCTTCTGGATTGGATGTTGGAACTTCCTCTATGGGGGAGTTTATGAGCTGAGTCATGAGGACTCTTGTTATTGTATTTTTATGAAAAGTGTCTTTTGACATTAAGTTGTTGTTTACTTAGTGATGAAATTTCTATCATTGATGTCAATGGAGGAGAGATATACATGAAAAACATTGTGGATTGTATGAGAGAGCTGAATAGGAAAACGAAGCAAGATTTAATTTGATATTTTGCAGTGATGTTGTAGTATTGGATTTTTGGAACATTGGATGTTTTTCATCTATGTTTCCATCAATGCCAATGGGGGAGATTGTTAGGAATGAATGAAAAGTATTTTGGCAGTCATTCTGTAGCAGTTGTTGTTGCATTCATGACTTGGATTGTCATTGATGTCAACACAGTGATATTCTAGATATTAGCAGGAAAGTAGGTACAATTTTGTTTTGCACACATGTTGTATTACAGATTGGATTTTGTGTAGTTGATGGTATGTTCTTTGGTGTGTTATTAACCTATGGTTAATAGAACAAAAATAAATTCATTCATTTGTGAGAGTTATGAGCATTTTGGTGAAAGCAGTATTTAGACAGTGTTTCTGTGAAGCGATGTTCAAAAATTGGACGATATCTCTTAGCTCGGATGGAATCTGGTTTTGCACAGTTAAAGGGATGTTGGAGACTCATTAATGATGATGTGGTTCATGACACAAACTTCGAGGATATGTTTGGAGAAAGCTAGAGTATCTAGAAGCTGACAGTTTTATGTGAATTTTGTGTGTAGCGTGTAGAATTTATTATTTTGTAATTGAGGACCGACTCATTTGTAATTCTTTGAGTTTGGTATATAAGAAGGAATTTTTTCCTTATTATGATGAGTACTATGAAGATTGAGATGCGAATATATGCATGAAGTGAACAAAAGAGCTAATTCAGTGATGAAGGAAGACTTGTGAGTACAGAGATCTGGAATTATGATCTTGTGTAGCAGAGAGTGTGGTTTTGGCACAATGTGAAGGAGGTAATACATTTCATATTATTCTTTTGAATAATTCTAAGATCATTTGGATAGTGGATTCAGAGATCTTGCCTTGAAGCTGTTTGGGCAGTGGGTCCTTCTGTCTTCCATAAACTCTTAACCGGGTTAGAATCTTTTAACAGGGATTCAAAATCTCCTAACAGGGATTTATATGTACTAAATGTATTTCATAAGACTCCTAATAGGGTCCATCCTCTAACAAGGAACTTTCATATTAGTGCATCATTTTGTGGGCATCATTCCCACCGGGGTTTACTCTTTTCAAGAGGTTCCCTAGTCAACATATCTTGTGTTATTGTGCAATTGTGTATGATTATCTTTCTATGGTTGATCAGTACATTGATTATATTGTTTAAAGTAGTTGAATGGATAAATTATCTGATAACTGATTCACCCCCCCCTTCTTAGTTATCTTGGGGATCTTTACTTTCTAACAATCTTTGCCTACGACTTGTAGTTGGGTTCGTAATCTGTACTTTTTATCAAAATGGGTTTTGCACCCTTGGTTGCCTTAGATTATCCTGACGTAGATTCCATTTCAAGTTTACTTATAAGGGCTTCATCAAATTATAGTTAAACTACTTAGGCATGCTCAAATTATTTTACTAGCTTTCTTGGATAGCTCAAATTACTAACAAATTCACTTGATTCAGCTCAAAGATCAAATGCTCATTCAAAATTCTCAAGTCTTTATTTTATGCTCTTTGAATAAAAATTGACAAATGAAGTATTTGACCTTGTATTTATAGTGAAAAATGCATTTAGAGTTTGGTGAAGTGCAATAAATTCTCTTTAGTTGACCAACTCACCAATAGTCATATCGACCATCGATGATCGTTCGGTAACCCAATACTTCTTTACCGACCATCTAACTTACTCAGTTAAGCTTACCAAAAAAACTAAATGTTTCAATTGTAAGTGTTATCCTATTACATCTTTCCATATGCTAATTTGGATATTAATTCATGATTATGAGGAACTAATGTATAATAAAACAATTCAAATGTAGTTCCATACCTACCTGTATGGTTTAGTTTGTAGTTGTGGAGTCACCCAATCCAAAGGATGAGGTGTCACCGACTGATCCACCTAATGTTCCAATACCTTAATTCTTCCTTATCAATATTATGTTCATCTAATTGCAAATTTTATCAACATTTACTATACCCTTTCCCTTAGAGTCTTCATCATTGGGTGCATACTTTCGGTACCTACAGTCATTTCTTAGGTGACCAACCTTGCGACAATGAGAACATGTCATGGAAGGTTTCTTCAAAGTACCAATATTTCCTCCCATGTGCAATATTCTATAGTTTTCTACAATATTATCATATCTTCCACAATTTATACTACAAGTAATCCTTGTGTTGTAATCTCAATTCATAGTGTTTACTTGTCTACTCAGTATCCAATTATTCTTCTTCTATGATCTGCAGTCTTGTGATTGGTGTCCATAATTATTGCATGTATAGTAGTAACCATCAAATTTATCTTTCCTTGGAGATATGTCAAATTTGGATCTACACTCAAATGCTTTATGACCACACCTATTGCAATTATAACATTATTCATCAAATTTGGGTGTAGTAAATGACTTATCAATCTTACTCCTGCTTATATTTTTAGTGTGGCCAGGTTTTCCATAGTGATAGCATGTTGGCTTCTTGTTGTTTGGAGTGGTATACACATGTTTCTTCTCTTCTTGATTAGATGATTCTCCTTTCTCAGTTTTAAAGACCACAGTAAAGCGTAATCCACTAATATCTCTTGGACACCTCTGTTATCTTAACCGTTCATCCAATTTTCTTATACATTCCTCAAATTTCTTTAGCCTTTCATTGGCTTTTTTTATGTTTTCAGTTCATTATTCATATGTTCACTTTATGATCTCAGTCCAACAATTTCTTCAACTTTCCTTGCAATCTCCTGATTAACACCGATTAACTAATCTGTCATGTTATAGTGATTTTGTGTCAACCTCTATATTTCCATATCTTTCTCATCCATTCTTGCACTCATTTGCCTCTTCTCATCTTATATCACTCTCTTATCACCTTAACCTTTTCTCTTTTGTTCCAGGACTTCACACATTCTTACCGATTAAGCTTATTGTTCTCTTTTCAATGATTTTACCTGCTCATTTAGGGTTTTATAATTTGTAGCCAGATCTAATATGGAAGCCTTGGATTCATCATACAAACTTACATCTTATTTTTCTTCAATTTATTCAACCTAATCTTGAGTTTCTTTCAGTTGATGGGCTAACTCCTTTCTCTTGTTCAACGAATGCTTCAATTTTCTTCTTAGTTTATCAATCTGATCATTTGCAAATTTCAGTTCCATGTTCATATTCTCAATCACTTTTTTATACCTAGAACTTTTCATCTCTTCAGATCTTTCCTCTCAAGTGGCTAAACTTCAAAATAAGAGACTCAACTCTGATACCAATTATTTGAAAGTTTATAAGGTGCTGAGAGGGGGAGGTGAATCATAATCTTGTAAAACTTTTAACCTTAAATAATTATTTTATCCCCTTTATCTTTGCATGCATAAAACTTAACACACTATTTTTTGAATGTAAATAAACTAAAGTAAACTCATTCATCCATCACACATAACACACATAAACACATGATTTTGGTTACATAGAAACCCTTGGTTAGAGGGAAAAACTACGGTGGGGATGACACCCACAATCCTTCACTACTACAACATAAAGGTTGCTCGGTTAGAGAATACAAAATATCACTTTTGGTGATTTAACCTATTAGGAGTAATACAAAATAAGACCCGCTAAAGTGTACCTAGTTAAATGATTTTGCAACACTCATTAAGTGTGCACTTTGTTAAGAGATATACAATAAAAATATTGTTAAAGCCACCCAATATGTGGGGTTTAGGAAGACAAAAACAATTATATATTCCAGTAATAATTGATCTATAATAATGCATCTACCTATATTCTAAATCAGATCCTTTGTACTCTCTACAATATCATTACCTTCCTCTGACTTCTTTCACCTAAATCATTCACTTTCTCTACTCAGTAGCCTTAACTGCTTTGTCTTTTCTTTGATTTCTTTCCTTTGCTATCTTCTCTCTCTCTTTCTTTTTCTTTATTCATCCTTATGTAGTAAATATGTAGCTTCCTAATTACTTGACCCGATTAGTGTTTAGATCCTTCTAGAAATCTCAATCAAATACATCAACAATCCATATTCATTTCCTTTTTTAAAGAAATATTTGCATTATTTTCATTGGTTCAATCTGTGCCTTTGGATCATTTACAATCATGTTTTTTTCCCAATAAATATTGCCTAACATTTACCTTGATCTTTGTAAACCATTTTATTTCTCAGTAGAATCTGATCAAACATTTATATTTATCCTGTATCACTCGGTATTCTTTCCTAATATGCTCAGTTAACATATTATTCCTACTCAATAATTCCCTTTCTTGGTTAGCATACTTTCTCGATATACTTCATGTTTGGTAACTATTGTGCTCACTTAAGTTCATTTCTTTGGTGTCTATTACGCTTAGTATAGACTGTTGGGTATATGCATTTCTTTGTGTTGGGTATTGTTCTACCTTGTCTTACCGATTGACTTTCCTTTCACTAACTTGATCTTTTCTTCACTAATGACAACACTAAATGAATTTAGGAATAACATTGGATAAATCTCTAGAATAGGAAAATTAGGTTGGTAGGGTAGGGTGGTGAGAGGATACTTTGTCAAAAGGGTATCTCTCCTTGACCTAGGTGGGTTAAGAGGAGCCAACAACATACTTGTAAATATGGTATAATGACATATATCCATCCCATTTATTTCTTTCTATAGTTCTGTCTAGTAGAAGGACTGCGGTTGTTATGAGCTAGGGTATCATAGAAGTCCCTTAGGAATTTCCATTTAGTAGTCTCTCCTATAGTAGGAAAGCCTTCTACTTTAACTCTTCTTAAGCTGGTACCTTACATAGTTTAAAGTTGGGCTAATACACTTATTAATAAAGACATATTAAGCCTAAATCTTAAATGTGACTTCCAGTGTCTTGGATCTTCCCTAGGATTGGTTTCTTATAATTTGATATATATACCAATATGAATACATTTAAAAAATCATATAGGTTCATTTATGTAGGTATCAATATGTATACATAGATATATATTTACTTATAAAGGTTTATATGTATATACAAATAAGTAGGATTTATCTATAAGATATTTTCATAATTATATTCCTTAAGTATTTTTATTATATATTGGATATATATGTTAATATGAATACATTTATAAACTCATATATGTTCATCTATATAGGTAGAAATATATATATTTGGATACACATTTACTTATAAGGGTATACATGTATATAAAAATAAGTAAGATTTATCTATAAGATATTTATATTATTATATTTCTTAAGTATTTTTATTGTAGTTTATCGATATGAATACAGGGATATATTTTCCTTTAGATGATTGTAGAGAGGAATTATATTATAGCCTAACTAAGAAGATTAAAATTGATCTATGCTCGTCCCACTATCTTTGGTTATTTATGGTTATTGTTAATAAGGATGGGAAGATATTGTACTTTGTATTGGGCTCCAATGTTTACATCTGTATTTCATAAATAAGATTCCTTTACTCTCTTAAGCATTAATTTCTCTAGATCTTTTATTAAGTAGCTTATATGATAAATTTAGTAGGTGGACCTAGATTATTATATTAGTGGAGGGTATTCTAATTTTAAGTAGGATCTTTAAGACTACTTTTAGGAAATTACTTACCAATAATATCAAAATTTAAAGCATGGGCTTACTTGTATTGGAAAGAGGAGATGATACAAAGAGGTAATAATTTAATAGGAATGTTGGGATCCTTTGGGATTTCTATTTGGAGAGATAGATTAAAGAAAAAGGCTTCGAAAAGAGTGTTATTTAAATAATGGCAGATAGTATGCACTTTTATGATGACTCAGATAACTAGGCATTAAAGGGCATTATTATAGTAGGTACTCAAACATATTATGGATATGAAGAGAAGGAACTTGGTGGTCTTTAATACATTAGCAATCTATAAAGTGAGGGAAGAAAATGGATACACCAATTTGAATGAAGATAGGAAAGAGAGAGATGTCATTATAGGGAGTAATTATAGAGTTTAGACTAGGGAAGATGATGAAGGTTTCCCATAGCTTAATTTTTAGGGTAGTTTTTAAAATTATTGGAGAGGAATTCTCACAATTAGAAGATAGAGCGAAGAATAACACGGAGATCATATAATTGTTTGGAGCTACCATCTTATATGTGGATAGGAACAAGGAAAAAATTAGTGAGCTTTGTAGAATTATTTTCAAGGATAATTTGTTAGAGGAACTGGACATAGTTCTACAGAACATAGATGAGAATATTTATATCCCAAAGTGGAGTGAATATGGTATCAGGGATCGAGTAGTTGAGGTATTTCCAATTCAGGTTATCTAGGATTATGAGGGCTTCAATAGGAGGCTCCCAACTATACAAAGGAATTGGATGTTACTTCTATCAATTATGCATATTTGTCTCTACAAAGATTGGAAGGGATTAGGATGGTTCTTGAAGGAAGATAAAGTGGACCATAGTGATGAGGACTCTGAGAAAGATAGCAAAAAGACAAAGGGTGTGGAGATGGCAAGAAAGAACAAAGTAAAAGCTTCTTAATCATGGACTGATACACTAGTTAGTAAAGGTAACTCTAGTAAGAATAGACTATAGCTATAGTAACACTCTTTATTTTGAAAAGACAAGATATATGTACGATCGTAATAGAAGTGTTTCTATAGATAAACCTAGAAATTGTATTACTCTCATATATGGACTTGTAGACACCTAAAAATCCTTTAGAAAAAAATTATTTTTATTTTTTGAAAAATTCCTGATGACATCATGATTTATTAATTAATTAATTATTTAATTAATTTATTTATTTTTATGTCATTAAATCCCTTTATCTTAATTAAAAATATTTAATTAAGGAATCCCTCCCAAAAATGTTTAAATCTCATTTAAACATTATTTCCTTATTTATTAATTATTTAATTAATAAATTGACCAAAAATCCCAAAATAAATAATTTATTTATTTTTTGACCAAAACTTGGCCAATTTCCTTAAGACCACTAACCTCTTCTAGAATCTTCTAATCCTTCTTTAATTTCGATTAAAGGCTAATCCCATCATTTCCTAACCCTAATCCCAACTCAAAATATTTAATTAAGATTAAATATTTAATCCTCATATTTATTAAATTCATTTTAATAAATATTCTCAAACCTAAAACCATGGGAATAAATAAATCTTTATCTATTTCCTAAAATCCATGTTTATCCTAAGGAAATTCTAGACTCTTCTAGAAAGTCCTAATCCTAATCCTAATCCTAATCCTAATACCCTCCCTAATCCTGTCACATTCCCTAACCAAGGTTAGCCAACTCCTAAGCTTAACCCAAAGTCAACAAACTTCTAGAAACTTCTCTTACATACATTAAGTGTATTTAAGGCCTCCTTATCCCTCTTACATGCATTTATCATGCATTTAAGAAGCCCCTCACCTCTTTCTTACACCCTTTGACCTTAGGCACATTTCCCAAATTGTGCACATCCCTCCCATCTTTCAACCCAATGCCCTTGTGACACTTGTCACAAGGAGGTGGCCCTGAACTAGCACAATCCATGTGCTCCCCTTTGAATGAATCTTGGCCTCTCTTAAGGATTTTGATCCTGGCCACTCATTCCTCCTCCCCAAATCCTATAAATGCTCCTCATTTCCAAGAGCAAAATACCCATTCACCTTTTATTTCAAGCAATGTTATAATGTTAGGATAGCTCTAAATCATTTAGCTCTCATACTAATTGTTAGTTTTAATCATTTTCAAGCATTTTACCTCATCTTAACATAGATTTAATGGATTAACCTAGTTTCTTCCATTGTTTTGCATAAGCATAGCATCATATCACATCTCTATTTGGCTTAAAATCAATCTTAGCATAAACGTCATGTAGCTTAATCTTCATTTCAGCATCATTTGATCTTTGAGGCCTTAGGTGCAAATCAGGTGTTCTATACCTATTTTGTGTCATTTATGGGGTTTTCATAGATCTCAATCCATCTTAGCATGCATTAGAATATGCTTCAAGTGCTTAGAGAGCACACCCACATCTGCTTAAGCAAGAGCAAATCAAATAGTGCGTGGGTGCACCTGTTTTAGCTCAATCTGAGGTGGCATAGTTTAGAGTTTTATTTGTTCTTTGATTAATTTCATGCTAGGTTAAAATCTAATCTTTTTTTGGCTTGAAGCTTTCCAAACAGGTATCCTTAAAAGCCTTGTCCACATTCTGGCACACCCGGTGGGACCCACTTCACGGGTCTTTTGACAACATCTCATCAATTTTGGAGTTTTTGCTAAATTTTGAAGCTTTAAGGTGGAGGGAGGTTGTGGAAATATTCTTCCTCTTCTTAGTCTTATCATTCTTCCATTCTATCTACTCCTTCTACTTCTTAAGAGATTTTGGCATATTCTCGTCTTTAAAATCCATAATGAGGCACTTCCACGAAAAACCTTGTAACTTTTGCATACGAACTCCATTTTTGGTGATTCAAAAAGCATTGGAAAGCTATTTCAGAGGTCTATAATAATATCTAGGAAAGAAAGCTCGGATCAGGGGTGACAACAAAATAATTTCAATTTGGGGTAAAAATGAACAAAACAAAGCCATACACATCTTGTTTTAGTGCTTAAAATGAACCCCCAAATCATTCTTAAATGCATTAAAGACTAAAAATTTGCAAAAATCTTCTAACAAATGAAACTAAATCAATCCAATCATTTTCATCCTTGCAACATCAAGGTTTTAGATGCATTCATGCAAAGTTAGGAACACTCCATTTTTGGAAACTTAAAAAGAACTTCAAGTTTCCATTTCAAAAGGTTAAAAATAAACACTAAGTGCACACAAAATTCTAAATCAAACTCAAAGCATCAATCAGGGATAAAATGAACTTCATTTGCAAATATTTTAAAGTTCTTTTAAAATCTCATGCAAACTAAGAGTCCTAAATGGTTGCCAAAATTGTCCTAAAAGCTTTGTTATTTGTTCCAAATAAATGTCTTGTTGCAAAATCTTGAATGTTTCCTAGGTTTTTCATGCATCAAAATAATCTAGGAATATCATTTTTGGGCTTAAAACATGCAAACTAGAAAACAAAATCTTGAATGAAAACCAAAGTCCAAAGAGTCATTTTTACTTTGAGTTAAAAACAATCTTGAATGATCTAAATTGGAAAGAAAAGCATCCTTATTCCTTCCTCTTTGAATTTCAGTTCAAACAAACTCAATCTTGAATGATCTAAGTTTAAAACAAAGCACATCTTCAAAGTTCTAAATCAACATGATAATTCAATCTTGAATGCCCAAAGTCAAAGCAACTGCAAATGCTCGAAAGTCTTTTGAAAAAAGAAAAATTCAAAATCTAAACACTTGTGTCTTCAGTTATTCAAATTCAAACATCACTTAATCAAATTGGGAAAAAGAACAACTTTCTTGATGTGCATCTAGGAGCTTTCATTTTTTGTAAATCCTGTCAAAGTAAGCAACGTAGAACATTTGGACTCAGACAAGTTCACTTGTTCTACTTTTAGTGAGGCCTGTCTAGGGAGAAAAGTGCTTCCTCCTCAGAGCATGACCTCAAACCAGTATCCCCCCTGGCTGGTATATAAATAAAGTGAAGGCGAAAAGTACTCACTTATGTCTCCTAATCCACGAGCGTTTTGTGCCAAATGCAAATGTCTGGGGACAGGTAAATATTCCTCCCCCAACGTTGTTGGCTAGGCTCTTAAGTGAGTCAGAGGCGGTCAGCATAACTGGGTATGGAGACTCCACATAACTATTAAAAACCTAATAAAATAGAGGCTACCCTATCTACATCCAAAAGTATCAAAATCCTTGTGCAAGGACCGATTCCAAGGGGTTTACCGGGTCGCCTCAAGATTACTCACCATTTGTATTCCCTTCTAGGGCATACCAAGCTGTGGGCAAGTGATTTTGATACTCACCTTCCTTAGGTAGATCTGTTTGAAGTGCTTGACAGTCAAAACTCCATGAAAACATTGTTGGAACATACACTTTCAAAGCTTTATCAGAGTCAGTTATCCTGTTTGTATCCCACAAGGTTGCTTTGTCCCTTGTGGAGATTGCTTTTCCGAAAATCTTTGTTGAAATCTATCCTTTGCCATTGGGAAACATCAAACTAATCAACAAACCCAATTTGAGATACTCAAGACATTTTGTAGAGAAACCCTTGGAATCAGATATCCAAAGAGCCTTTTTTATCAAAATTTCCCCGAGTTATGCCCAATTTGATCAAACATCCGAAAGCTAAGTTACCCAAATCCAAGGATTATCAAGAGAAGAAAGTTGCAAAAAGAAACCTTAAGAGCCATCAATCCTCTACCCAAGCAACCCAAGCAGAAGAAAAATATCAAGAAAAACTTGATAATATTGGCTATAACACAAGAGTCAAATAGTTTGCCTACCGATTCTGAGTGAACCGTCACTACGTCAACCTTGAAAGAGAAGATTAGCTAGATCCTTTGCATATCCATTCCACCTTCAGATCTCAAAAATCCTATCTTGGCAGTCCTTCATCCTAGTTTCATCCCCACATCATCACCAAATCCTTAGTTGCATTCTAGAGTCCTTAGCTGCATTCACCATCATCTTCCTAGCAGCATCATAGATCATCCATCTCAATTGCATTTGCATCATCCTTTTAGAGAAAGCATTATTCCATCATCCTTCACTATCTTTCCATCAGCAATCCACCAATTAGAGTCCCATATCCCAAATCTAGCATCCAACATCCATTATCCAAAATAGAATCCACTATCCTTTGCACCAAATCTAGAGATCCAAATCCACAAGTACTTAGTGTCCAAAACCTTTGAGTTGTTTCCATCCCTTATCCTAAATTAGAAATCATCCCCTTTTTGATAGAGCATTGTCTAAAGGAAATTCAACTTGTCCTTGCATAGCCTCATCATCTCGAGCAAGAGATTGGCTTGTATTGATAAGAATCCAGTTGACCGAAGATCATTAGTCTATCCTAGGTTGACCAAATCCTACCACTGATCCTCCATCGGGATAAATAGTAGCTCATTGTTGACACTTAGTAGTCTTCCACCAAAATCCCACCAATCCTCCACCCAATCTTGACCCAAATTAGAGCATCCCACCAAGCCTCCATCATCACCAAACTTTTTTACCAATCTATCACCATCTTCCATCAGGATCTTCCACCATCCTTGATCCAAATCCAAGCAGTTCATCAATCCTTGCATTACATTTTAAAAATTCACCATCCTTAGAAGTTCCTTAAGCTTGCATCCATCATCCTTTAGAGTCTTTAGGAAACATCTTGCATTCATCTAGCATCTGCATCTCCATGCCTGTCGAGACAAGAGCCAGATCTAGGAAGCAAAGGAACATGAATCCCTATCCAATTACTAGCACATCTGATCCCAACATTTTTACCAGTACGATGGTAGTGTATGATCCCCAATTACAAATTGGAAATGCATGGGATGATCCCAATATCCCCTCAACTCTACTAGCAATAGAAACATTTGTGAATCATCTAGAGAATCCGCCAGTAGTCAATACACTCATGGCCCAAAACCAGCAAAGCATGTTCACTAACTTTTCACAAGCGCAGACTTCCATTCCACCTTATCTCCATCCTCAAATTCCCATAAGTACTATCCAAATCCCAACATAATTATACTCTCCATTCATCCAGCCATTCCTTGATCCAACCTTGCAAACATCTCAAGAAACCTCCACCATTCCTCTTCTTTTGCAAGGAAGCTTCGCCAGTCCTGTAACACCATCTGCTCAATTCCCTATCATAGGTACTTCATCATCCACCATGGCCACTCAAGCTCTTGCAAAAATCCAATGCTTGTCCCCGAATCAACTCCCACCTCTTACACAAACCTTTGCACAAGAAGTTCTGCCATCTTCCATAGGCTAAGCAGCACCTTTCACTCCGGGAGGGATGCAATCATCCTTCCCCCTTGCTTCACAAGTTCCCACATCCACATCTTTTATGCTAGGAGGGATGCAATCATCTTTCCCTTTCACTCCACAAGCTTTCGCATCCATACCATCTTTTCTAGGTTCAACACAATCATTTCCCCCTTTCTCCCAACACACCTCCACATCAACATCATCTTTTCCAGCGGTAGCACAACTACTCCACTTTCATACTCAGCAAGCTTCCACATCAGCATCACCCTTTTCATGGGGAATGCAAATTTTCTCTTCATTCTCCCCCCAACCAGCATCTACCTAGGCACAAGCCCAACAAAATGCCTTCACCACAGGAATGCCTTCCATGGGTTTTTCAAATCCACCATTCATGTCCCAAACTCCCATCACATCTACCTTCCCAACATCTACTGCAACATAATTCCCACCTCACACTGGTCCTCATTGGGGTCTCACTCAAGAAGACATGAAAGCCTTTGGAATACCAACTCACTCTCCTACATCTATGTTTGCAAACCAACAAGCCACCATCTCACAAGAAGCACAACAACAACCATCTCAACCTCCACCAACTTCATCCTTCACAAGCTATCCATTCCCAACACCCAGTGCCTTTCAGCAAGTTCCTCCACCTCAGTACCCAAGTTCCTCTCATTTCGCAAGTTATCTTGCCTAGGCACCCTTCGCTTCTAGCTTCCCTACATCAGTTCCACCCTTAAGCAATATGGGAATGCACCTGACCTATATTGGTCAACAATAGAGCCAAGTTTAGCAAGGGCCATCCTATCAACAAGCTGCATCATTCCACCAACCTCCCCCATAGCAACCATACTTCCAGTCATAGCAACAAACCCCCATCATTCCCCAACAGCAATAAGTTTCCTCTTACCAGTTATAGCAGTAAGTCCCAGTCATCCCACAACACTAGCAAGAAGTCTCATATCCACCATCGCAATATCCCCCTATGCCACATCAATAGTATCCTCCCCAATAAACATCACTCCAAAATCCACTCCAATCTGCCTATCCCGCTAGGCAATCTCCATATCCCACTCCATAATACCCACCTCAAATGGAACTACCCACTCAAACACCAATCAATGCTGAGTGGGAAGCCATGAAGAATGCTTTTAAAGAGCTTCAAACCAGTGCTGAGAACAAAACTTACAAGTTTGAGGAGGTGTGTCCTTATCCGTTTGACCGATCCATTGCCGCTATACCTTTCCCCAAGCACTTTGAGACACCTAAGTTTGATAAATATCAAGGGAAAGGAGATCCAGTCAATCATATTAAAGAATTCTATATGGCATGTGAAGAAGTGGCTTACAGTGATAACTATCTCTTACGACTATTCCCCAAAAGCTTGGGAGGAACTTCTGTTGAATGGTTCTACAAAATACCATGTGGGACTATCACAAACTTTGCTGAACTTTCTGAGAAGTTCATTGCCCACTATGCCCACAATGTTGAGAATGACTTGACCTTGTTAGATCTCTACAACTTAGAATAGAAAGATGGAGAAAGCCTAGTAGAATACTTGCAATGATGGCATAACCTTACCACCAGGTTATCATACCAGCCACCTGAAAAATATTTGACCAAAATCTTTATTGATAATTTGCATCCTAAGCTATCCCATTTCATGAGGATGAATTGTCTCCAAACCTATCAAGATATCAAGAGCAAGGGGATAGGTATTGAAAAGGCCCTCCTAGATGAAGGCATGATCTAGCACTTCAAAAATGATTCCCAAAATAAACCCAGTAATGATAAATCCCGTTACTGGAATTGTAACAAGAATGTTGTTACTGATGGAGCCACTGATACCAAGCATGTCCAATTTCTCATGGCTAGTCCTCCATCAACTCCTACATACCAACAACAACAAGCACCTATCTATCAGCAACCTCCTCAAGCCCATCAGCAACCCACACAACAATATCATTCTTAGAATAATCAGCAAAATTATCAGCAGCAAGCCCATCAAGCTTATCAAGGTAATCCGAACAATCAGGTCAATACCATCAATATTGCTCCCAATCAAAACAAGCCCAGAGCTCAAAAATATCCAAGGAAGACCTTCACAATGCTGGGTGAACCTTTGGATGTTATCTTTCATCAGATGGCCAAGGCCAACTTGATTACATTTCCACCAATCCAACCAGTTGATGATACCACTCCCAAGCCTGATTGGTACAAAGATCATGAGTACTGTGATTATCATCATGTCAAAGGACACACTACCTTGAAGTGTATGAGACTCAAAAACTATATCCAAGATCTCATTGATCAAAAAGAGATTCAAGTAGATACACCAGCTCAAGCCTCGCCAAATGCCAACTTACAAATATATCAGAATCTATTCCCACAACACAATGCTGGGAAGAACTAAGCCAATACCAATCATCCCCAGAATCACGGAAAAGGCAAGCAAGAAGATCAAACTACTACCTACATCAACTATGATAAATTTTTTGGATGCATAACCCAAGTCGAGCCCATAGTCAATACCATCCATGTTAGAGGAGCAGATCATCAATGTACTGTTACTACCCACAAAGGCCGGATAACTGTCACTAGTGCCTGTCCAAGACCATCACAAAATGCACACAATGCATAGTATAACCTCATAGAACATCTTGGGAATACACCAGCCCAAATATCCATCTTGGACCTTCTCCGCACTTCACCTCTCCATCAGGAGATCCTTGACCAAGCTCTCAAAGGACATGTCCCCACAGACATTAACACCACCTAGTTTACGACCCTTGTGGGACATTTATCCACAGCCTATGCTTTATCCTTCAAACCATCTGACATGCTAGATGTTGCACCTGACCATACTCTCTCTCTCCACATCGCCATCATGGTTAGAGACTTTTCCATCAAACGGGTCTTAATAGATAATGGCTCGGCCTTGAACTTGTGTACTTTGAAATTCATTCAATAGATTGGGTTCACCCAGGCCAATATAGCACATGAAGTAATCACTATCAAAGCCTATGACAACTTGGAGCGTACCTCTGAAGGTACCATTACTTTTCCCATTCAGCTAGGCCCAGCAACACAAGATACTATTTGCCATGTTTTTGATCTTGACCTACCATTCAATATCCTCCTAGGCCAACCATGGACTCATTCCATTAAGGCTGTACCATCTACTTACCATCAGTGCATCAAATTTCTGCATCAAGGTGCTGAGGTTACCATCCATGTTGATCCCCAACCCTTCACATACTGTCGTGCAATGGAAGCATGATTCCCTCATTCCACTCACTGTCCTGGAACCGACATTGGCACTTCTGTTGCTAGTTCATCCTGATCCCATTGTGATCTAGAAACCATCCTCACCTCCACCCTTTCTTCCATCAAGATCAATAACCAGGGTTGTGGTGAATACAGTCTACATGATGCATTTTTCATAGGGGCCCTCCCACGTGATCCACATACCCAAGGGTGCCTGAGTCACCAAATCAAGCCTATTGAAGAGCATCATGAAATCAAGAAAATCGGATCTATGACTTTTGAATCCCATGGCAACATAAATAGTCAAGAGATGGATCCTGACATAAATAGGTGGTTTTATAAAGATCCCCCATCACCTAACACTCAACTTCTTGGCATTTCAAAGATAAATATCCAAAATAATATAAGTATACTACTAAACAATGGCACTATCAAGGCGGTGGTCTAGGACCACAAGAAGGCGGCAACCAATATCCCGTCACACCATCAAAGAATCCTAAGCACCAAGGTCTTGGCTTTAATACCCCTCACCTGCATATACAAGGGCCCAATACCGCAACTGGGGGCACCAACATGACTAGCATTCCCCTCTTGAGTAGCCAGGATGACCTCATAAAGATCACAGACATCCCTGAAGAGAAAGAAATCAAATCCTATGACGATATCTTTGACGATGACTCCCTCCTGGGGACTTCTGTCCTCCAAAAACTCACCATCAATCTCATTGAACTTCCCCTCACCCACCCTGAACTCATAGACTGGGACCAACCAAGCGTCACACACATCGATGAGTTCCAAAGCATGAAAGCACTCCTAGAATTCATGGGGGCATCAGGCCTACACTCAGTTCAGGATTCAGAGTCAACTCACATCTATAAGCTTGACCCAGAAGGATACTTTGGGGAGGAGGCAAGCTTTAGCTACAAAAGAGGAATAGAAAGAGTAAAACATGAATCTTTATGTGAAAAGTCTTCTGGGGCACATTCTGATTCCACAACAATAAAAATAAAGAGCGTATCTTCTAGTGAAAACCTAGCAATTAAAGCGCTAGAAGATGAAGACTTGCCTCTTCCTCCCATCTAGGATTACAGACCTGAGTAGTCACCTATCATCATAGAAAAAACCAAGCCAGTCAACTTAGGAGTAGAGGAATGTCTGAGGATCACCTACATTGCAGCCAACATGACAGAGGGTGAAGAAATGGCTTTCACTGAGCTACTTCAAGAAGCTACTAGGAACTTTGCATGGTCATACACACACATGCCTGGACTTGATCCTAAACTTGTTGTTCATCATCTAGCTGTGGATCCCAATGTTAAGCCAGTAAAGCAAAAGCTATGCAAAATGCATCCCAAGGTAGCTCTATTGGTAAAATCAGAACTAGAAAAGCTCCTGGATGCAAAGATTATCAGAGCTATAGATTACTCAGATTGGATCTCCAACATGGTGCCTGTCACAAAGCCTTTTGATGACATCTGAATTTGTACAGATTTTAGGGACCTAAATAAAGCATGTCCTAAAGATGATTTCCCGCTACCAAATATAGACATGATTGTAGATCTTACCGCACGTCATGAAATGTTGTCATTAATGGATGGCTTTTCAAGCTACAATCAAATTCATATAGTAGAAGCAGATCAACATAAAATAGCATTCATAACTCCATGGGGTACCTTTTGCTACAACATGATGCCATTCAGGCTAAAGAATGCAGGAGCCACATATCAGAGAGCAATGACAGCAATCTTCCATGACATGATCCACAAGATCCTAGAGGACTATGTGGATGATATTCTTGCAAAATCAAAGACATGCCATGAACACCTTGACATTCTTGAGAGTGTGTTTGATCACCTGTAGCACTGTGGGTTACGGCTCAATCGAAAGAAATGTGTCTTTGGTGTTACATCTGGAAAGCTCCTAGGTTTCATAGTCTTACGACGAGGCATAGAGATTGACCCTAAAAAGGTCAAAGCAATAATAGAAATGCCTCCCCCAAGAACACTCAGACAACTCAGAAGCCTATAAGGAAAGCTTCAATCAATGCGTCGGTTCATTTCTCAACTAGCAAGCAAGTGCCAACCTTTTACGCATCTCTTATGCAAAGACACAAGCTTCAAATGGGACCCCATATGTCAGAGAAGCTTTGATAAGCTCAAGGAGTATCTGGCCAATTCTCCAATCCTAGTACCACCAATTCTAGGATGCCCTCTCATACTCTACATCTCAGCAATCACTATAGCACTGGGGGCACTACAGCACTGGGGGCACTCCTAGCTCAACATGATGACAAAAACAAAGAGAGAGCCATCTACTACATTAGTCGGACTTGTTAGGATTAACAAGGCAAAAATAACAATTATGTGCAAATATAACTAATATCAGAAAATAATAAACCACACAGAATAGAACACAAGACACACAGATTTAACGTGGTTCACCCAATCCCTGGGCTATGTCCACCAACAGCAAGTCCAATATTATTATTATCCAGTGATTACAACCTGATTACAATCTGTAATCCCTTACAGCCCAATTTTGCCGCAAGTACTAAAATCATACATCATGAAAAATCCCTAACCCTAAGCCATATTATACAATATTTTCCCGCTTTAGGGTTAGAATGAGTTATAAGTAGTCGGCCCAAATAACCGAAAAAGTAGTCGGCCTCAAAAAAAAATTTCCTCAGGGGCTGCACCCCCGAACCCCTGCTCTTGGGGGCTGCCACCCCCAAACCCCCACTCTTGGGGGTTGCCGCCCCCAAACCCCCGCTCGGGGCCCGGCCTCGCCCCGAACCCCGGTGAGGTCGGGAGGAAAAATGTACAGTACTTTCCTGATTAGTCACCACAAGCTAACAATCTCCCACTTGGTGACTGATCAGTATCCACACTATACTAAAAAACCTCCCACTTGGAGACTGATCCTGTAGCAATACCGCTACCCACATGAGGCTCCCACTAGATTGAACCACCTTGGACTCAGTTGTTCCTTTATTTTGTTCAGTTGAGAAGACCAACTGAAGCTGAACATGAGTTCAACTTCTCCCTTGTTACTACCTTTGTAAACATATCTGCTGGATTATCATTAGTATGAATCTTTTCTAGCCTTAACTGTCCATCATCCAAAACTGATTGAATGAAATGGTACCGCAACTGTATGTGTTTTGTCTTTGAGTGCAAAGCATAATTCTTTGCAAGATGAATGGCACTTTGGCTATCTGTATGTAGAAAATTATCCTTTTGTGGATGTCCCAATTCTTCCATGAAAAATTGAAGCCATATCATCTCCTTGGCTGCCTCTGTAGCAGCAACATACTCTGCCTCTGTAGTGGATAAAGCAACCACCTTTTGTAGTCGAGAAATCCAACTCACTGCTATCCCACCAACAGTAAATATATAACCTATAGTACTCCACCTGCTATCTATATCTCCTGCCAAATCTGAGTCAACATAGCCTTGTACAGTAGTAGTAGAACCCCCAAAGTGTAAACACTTACTGGATGTGCCTCTCAAATATCTGAGAATCCATTTGACTGCATTCCAATGCTCAATACCAGGGTTACTCATATAACGGCTAACGACTCCCACTGCGTGTGCAATATCTGGCCTAGTACATACCATAGCATACATTAAGCTCCCTACAGCTGAAGCATAAGGTACCTTAGACATTTTAGTCTCTTCTTCTGGTGTCTTGGGACACATATCCTTAGTCAATTTCAAATGACCAGGCAAAGGTGTGCTGACAGCTTTGGCATTTTCCATAGAGAAACGTTGCAACACCTTCTCAATATAATCAGCCTGAGATAGAGACAATTTCCTATTTTTCCTATCTCTACAAATTTTCATACCAAGGTTTTGTTTTGCTGCCCCCAAATCCTTCATAGCAAAAGATTTTGCTAACTGTTGTTTCAACCCCTTAATGTGATCCATGTTAGACCCAGCTACAAGCATATCATCAACATATAAACATAAAATAATGTAGCTGTCATCATCCAACCTCTTAAAATAAACACAATGGTCAGAATGACACCGACTATATCCATGCCCATTCATAGAAGTGTCAAATTTAATATACCATTGCCGAGGTGCTTGCTTCAAGCCATATAAACTTTTCTGCAATCTGCACACCAAATTCTCCTTACCCTTGACGTCAAATCCTTGTGGTTGAACCATATATATTTCTTCATCCAAATCACCATGAAGAAAGGTTTTTTTAACATCAAGCTGCTCTAAATGCAAATCTTCAGTAGCCACAATACTTAAAACAGTACGAATAGAAGTCATTTTAACAACTGGAGAAAATATCTCATCAAAATCAATACCATGTTTCTGTGCAAATCCTTTTACGACTAATCTGGCTTTAAATCTTTTTGTACCTCCATCCTCTTCTTTTATCCTGTAAACCCATTTATTTTGTAAAGCCCTTTTACCTGCAGGTAACTTACATAAATCCCATGTCTGATTTTTCAGCAAAGAGTCCATTTCATCTGTCATTGCAGACTCCCACTGAAGCTTTGTATCCACCTGCACAGCTTCATTATAACATTCAGGTTCACCAGCATCTGTTAACAAAATAGAATACAAAGATGGAGAAAATCTTTTTGGAGGTCTACTTAGCCTTGTTGACCGTCTAACACTCACTAGGGTGTGTGGTATTTGTTGTTGCTATTGTTGCAGAGCATAAGGAACTACTGGAACATGAACTTGTGGAGTATCATCTAGTACTACATAGTCATTTTCTTTCTTCTCATGCTGCAGCAAGAGATCTTTGTACAATACTTTCTCATTGAATATGACATCCCTACTTCTTACAATTTTATGATGTTCAAAATCCCAAAGCCTATAACCAAATTCATCAATGCCATACCCAACAAATACACATTTCTTTGACTTAGCTTCCAGCTTGGTTCTATTTTCAGAATCTATAAGTGCAAAAGCTTCACAACCAAAGGTTTTGAGAAAAGAATAACTCACCTTCTTACCACTCCATGCTTCCTCTGGAATACCACAGTCCAAAGGAGTAGAGGGGCCTCTATTGATTAAATAAATAGCAGTGTTCACTACCTCTACCCACATATTTTTGGGCAGCCTAGCATGCAACCTCATACTCCTTGCACGCTCCATTATTGTCCTGTTCATGCGTTTAGCCACTCCATTTTCTTATGGAGTCCTTGGCATAGTTTTCTGCCTACGAATACCATTAGAGGAACAATATTCTTCAAATTTCATGCTGCAATACTCACCACCATTATCAGATCTAAGACATTTTAACTTTTTACCAGTCTCATTCTCAACCAAGCATTTCCATTTCTTAAAAGTTTGAAATACATCAGATTTCTGTCTAAGGAAATAAATCCATACTTTTCTTGTTGCATCATCTATAAATGTAACATAATATAGAGAGCCACCAAGGGAAGATACCTGATCTGGTCCCCATACATCTGTATGCACAAGCTCTAATCTCTCATTTTTCTTTTCCTTCCCACTCTTCACAAAACTAACTCTCTTTTGTTTTCCATAAACACAACTTTCACAGAAATCCATATTGACACATTTCAGACCAGGTAAAACTTTCTTTGAATGAAGTAATTTCATACCTTTTTCACTCATGTGCCCGAGTCTGTTGTGCCACAGTGCTGTGTCAGAATCTACAGCAACAGTTTGATGTTCTTCTTGCTCAACTGCAGCCACTGTTCTTGAACATTCATTATCTTCTGAAACAATTAAAGTAGAAGGAACAGTATGACCTGTACAAAGATATAAGGTGCCTACTTTCACACCTTTTGCTACTACTAAGGAACCTTTTGAAACCTTCCAATTTTTATCATTAAAAGTAACTGTGCAACCTTCATCACCCAGTTGCCCTGCTGAAATTAAATTCCTACTCAGCCTTGGAACATGTCTTACCTCTTGTAGTAGCCAATGATTCCCATTCTGCAACTTAATCTTAATTTTTCCCTTTCCAACAATCTGACAGGGTTCATTATCTCCCAAATAAACTAGCTCAAAATCCCCTTGGACATAATCAACAAAATAACTTCTATGGGGTGTAGCATGAAATGAAGCCCCAGAATCTAAAACCCATGAATCATCAATACTTTCTAAGGACAAGAGCAAAGCATCCTCCTCGGATTTGTTACTTACCACATTTGCCTCCTTGTTTCCATCATTTTTGTCTCCTTGATCTTTCTTCTGAGACCAACAATCTTTCTTCTTATGACCTGGTTTTCCACAATACCAGCAATCATTTGGCCCTTTAGATTCGGACCTCTTTCCCTTTGATTTTCCTCTTGATTTTCCACAATTTCTAGAGTTGTTTCCTCTATCTCTTGTTCTGCCTCTGCTTTCTGTGTTCAATACACTACCCGATGTGGATGCCCCTGAGCTTTTCCTATGAATTTCCTCACTCAATATAACACCAATAACATCATCATACTTTAGGGTATTAGAACCAGAAATAGAATTACTAACAGCCATTACCAAGCCATTCCAGCTTTCTGGCAAAGAACACAAAATCAAGAGAGCCCTAACCTCTTCATCAAAAGTAATTTTAACTGAGGTTAATTGACTTGTAACTGTATTAAACTCATTCAAATGATCATTAACTGATCCACCTTCTACCATTTTCATATTAAATAAACGCTTCATAAGAAATACCTTGTTTGAAGCTGAAGGCTTTTCATACAACTTTGCTAGGGTTTCCATCAGATCTTTAGCTGTCTTTGCTTCAGTAATATTGAATGCCACCGATTGTTCCAGGCATAGACGAATACTCCCCAGTGCCTTCCTATCCAAAATATCCCAATCTTCCTGAGACATTGATTGCTCTTTCTTGGCTACTCCCTCTAATGGCCGCCATAGATCCTTCTGATAGAGATAATCCTCCATTTGCATCTTCCATAACTGGAAGTTCTTCCCATTAAACTTATTAACCTTCAGCCTACCCTCATCTGCCATTTCTCCCACTTAACCGAGAGACTCTCCCACTAACTTGTGAGACCTGCTTCAAATAATAGATGAAAGAACGAATGAAATAACCTCGCTCTGATACCACTTGTTAGGATTAACAAGGCAGAAATAACAATTATGTGCAAATATAACTAATATCAGAAAATAATAAACCACACAGAATAGAACACAAGACACACAGATTTAACGTGGTTCACCCAATCCCTGGGCTACATCCACCAACAGCAAGTCCAATATTATTATTATCCAGTGATTACAACCTGATTACAATCTGTAATCCCTTACAGCCCAATTCTGCCGCAAGTACTAAAATCATACATCATGAAAAATCCCTAACCCTAAGCCATATTATACAATATTTTCCCGCTTTAGGGTTAGAATGAGTTATAAGTAGTCAGCCCAAATAACCAAAAAAGTAGTCGGCCTCAAAAAAAAATTTCCTCAGGGGCTGTGCCCCCGAACCCCTGCTCTTGGGGGCTGCCGCCCTCAAACCCCCGCTCAGGGCCCGGCCCGGCCCCGAACCCTGGTGAGGTCGGGAGGAAAAATGTACAGTACTTTCCTAATTAGTCACCACAAGCTAATAGGACTCTTGTCCGCTATGAGCTTAATTACTCACCCATGGAAAAGGCATGCCTTGCAGTGGTTTTTTCCACTCAAAAGCTTAGACATTACATGCTCAGTCACACAATCAAGCTCATTTCAAAAGTGGACCCCCTCAAATATCTACTATCAAAGACAACTCTCATAGGCCGTATGGAAAAATGGGTCATGATACTCAGGGAGTTTGACATCCAGTACATGGATTGGAAAGCAATCAAAGGGCAAGTCATTGCTGATCAGCTAGCAGAAGCACCACTAGTGGATGCTTATCCACTAATCATGGAATTCCCTGATGAACACTTATGTATGATCGAAGAACAACCCATGTGGAAACTATACTTTGATTGCTCCTACACATCACATGGATTAGGGGTAGGAATCCTATTCATCACAACTCAAGCTGACTACATTCCAAAATCATTCAAATTGGGATTCCCATGTACCAATAACATTGCAGAATATGAGGCACTCATCTCAAGTCTCAAAATAGCTATTCAGTGGAATATCATAGAACTAAAAGTGTTTGGAGATTCACAGTTGATTATCAAGCAAGTCCTCGATGAATATCAGATGAAGGATGACAAGCTGCTACCCTATAAAGAGCTGAATGATAGACTGAAAGAGCATTTCCTGAATCTACAGTTCACACAGATACCAAGACTTCAGAACAAAGTGGCTGATGCAATGGAAACCATTGGATCCTTGTTAGAAATCCCATGCGATGCATCACAGTATGAATTCCTAATCGAGCAGCTACATACACCAGCTTATGAGAATGCTGATGTAGAAATGGTGTGTGTCATGGTTGATCCCCAGTCCCCATGGTACCACGACATCCATGCATATCTAAAGAATGGTATCATATCTCCCCATCTCACCAATAACCAACGCCAAAACCTTATTCACAGAGCTTCCCACTACACTCTTGTAGCCAACACCCTTTATCGTCGAGGATATCACAACATCCTTTCTAGGTGTTTATATTCAAATGAGGTCATCCTGGCTTTACAAGAGGTCCATGCTAGAATTTGCGGTGCCCACACGAGTGGCATGGTTCTAGTTAAGCAGTTGCTTTGAGTTGGGTATTATTGGCCAACCATGGAACATGATGCTTGTGAGTTTGTCAGAAAATGTTTACCATGTCAGCAGCATGCAAATTTGATTCATGCATTAGCACAAGACTTGCAGCCCATTGCGCCACCTTGGCCATTTTCATGTTGGGGCTTTGACCTTGTCGGCTTGGTCACTCCCCTTTCCTCAGATGGACACAAGTACATAATAACTACCATAGAGTACTTCACCAAATGGGTTGAAGCAATCCCGCTCACCCTCACTACTGGCATCCAAATATCCAAGTTCATCCTTTACCACATCATTTGTCACTTTGGCATACCATCTACCATCTTCACTGACCATGGCACACCTTTTGAAAACTAGCATGTGGATGATCTGTGTGCAAGACTCCACATCCATCACCATTTCTCCAGTCCATATTTCCCTCAAGGAAATGGCCAAGCTGAGGCAACCAATAAAACTATCTTAAAAATCCTCAAGAAGGTTGTCAATGATTCTGGTCGTGACTGGCACCTCCAAATCAATCCTGCCCTTTGGGCTTACCATACTTCTTATCGCACTCCCATAGGCACCACCCCATATTCCCTTGTATATGGTGCCAAAGCCATTCTACCGATCGAGGTCGAGCTCCCATCATTGCGAGTCTCCATGAATAACTACACCACTGATGAAGACTATCATGTGGCCTATCTCACACAGCTAGACCTATTAGATGAAAAGAGACAACAAGCCTATGATCACCTGGTTGCATACCAAAATTGATCAAAAGGAGTTATAACAAGAAGGTTCATCCTAGACAATTTTAGGTCGGTGACATGGTCCTCAAAGAAAATTAGAAAGTCCAAGCAAATAGAGAAAAGAAAGCCTGCTTGGTTGGGCCCCTATGTTGTCACAGCATGCTTTGGCTCTAGTGCCTATCAGCTATCTAAAACAGAAGGTGAGCCTTTGATGAATGATCCCATCAACATCATACATTTGAAGAGGTTATATGCCTGAACCAGATCTACATATTCAGAAAATCCATAAAAATTGGAAAAAAGCAAAAAAATACAATGAGAACATGTCATGGAAGGTTTCTTCAAAGTACCAATATTTCCTCCCATGTGCAATATTCTATAGTTTTCTAAAATATTATCATATCTTCCACAATTTATACTACAAGTAATCCTTGTGTTGTAATCTCAGTTCATAGTGTTTACTTATCTACTCAGTATCCAATTATTCTTCTTCTATGATCTGCAGTCTTGTGATTGGTGTCCATAATTATTGTATGTATAGTAGTAACCATCAAATTTATCTTTCCTTGGAGTAATGTCAAATTTGGATCTACACTCAAATGCTTTATGACCACACCTATTGCAATTATAACATTATTCATCAAATTTGGGTGTAGTAAATGACTTCTCAACCTTACTCCTGCTTATATTTTTTGTGTGGCTAGGTTTTCCATAGTGATAGCATGTTGGCTTCTTGTTGTTTGGAGTGGTATACACCTATTTCTTCTCTTCTTGATTAGATGATTCTCCTTTCTTAGTTTTAAAGACCTCGGTAAAGCCTAATCCACTATTATCTCCTGGACACCTCTGATATCTTAACCGTTCATCCAATTTTCTTATACATTCCTCAAATTTCTTTAGCCTTTCATTGGATTTTTTTAAGTTTTCAGTTCATTATTCATATGTTCACTTTACGATCTCAGTCCAACAATTTCTTCAACTTTCCTTGCAATCTCCTGATTAACACCGATTAACTAATTTGTCATGTTATAGTGATTTTGTGTTAGCCTCTATATTTCCATATCTTTCTCATCCATTCTTGCACTCATTTGCCTCTTCTCATCTTCTATCACTCTCTTATCATCTTAACCTTTTCTCTTTTGTTCCAGGACTTCACACATTCTTACCGATTGAGCTTATTGTTCTCTTTTCAATGATTTTACCTGCTCATTTAGGGTTTTGTTATTTGTAGCTAGATCTAATATGGAAGCCTTGGATTCATCATACAAACTTCCATCTTATTGTTCTTCAATTTATTCAACTTAATCTTGAGTGTCTTTCAGTTGATGAGCTAACTCCTTTCTCTTGTTCAATGAATGCTTCAAGTTTCTTCTTAGTTTATCAATCTGATCATTTGCAAATTTCAGTTCCATGTTCATATTCTCAATCACTTTTTTATACCTAGAACTTTTCATCTCTTTAGATCTTTCCTCTCAAGTGGCTAAACTTCAAAATAAGAGACTCAACTCTCATACCAATTGTTTGAAAGTTTATAAGGTGCTGAGAGGGGGAGGTGAATCATAATCTTGTAAAACTTTTAACCTTCAATAATTATTTTATCCCCTTTATCTTTGCATGCATAAAACTTAACACACTATTTTTTGAATGTAAATAAACTAAAGTAAACTCATTCATCCATCACACATAACACACATAAACACATGATTTTGGTTACATAGAAACCCTTGGTTAGAGGGAAAAACTACGGTGGGGATGACACCCACAATCCTTCACTACTACAACATAAAGGTTGCTCGGTTAGAGAATACAAAATATCACTTTTGGTGATTTAACCTATTAGGAGTAATACAAAATAAGACCCGCTAAAGTGTACCTAGTTAAATGATTTTGCAACACTCATTAAGTGTGCACTTTGTTAAGAGATATACAATAAAAATATTGTTAAAGCCACCCAATATGTGGGGTTTAGGAATACAAAAACAATTATATATTCCAGTAATAATTGATCTATAATAATGCATCTACTTGTATTCTAAATCAGATCCTTTATACTCTCCACAATATCATTACCTTCCTCTGACTGCTTTCACCTAAATCATTCACTTTCTCTACTCAGTAGCCTTAACTGCTTTGTCTTTTCTTTGATTTCTTTCCTTCACTATCTTCTCTCTCTCTTTCTTTTTCTTTATTCATCCTTATGTAGTAAATATGTAGCTTCCTAATTACTTGACCCGATTAGTGTTTAGATCCTTCTAGAAATCTCAATCAAATACATCAACAATCCATATTCATTTCCTTTTTTAAAGAAATATTTGCATTATTTTCATTGGTTCAATCTGTGCCTTTGGATCAGTTACAATCATGTTTTTTTCCCAATAAATAGTGCCTAACATTTACCTAGATCTTTGTAAACCATTTTATTTCTCAGTAGAATCTGATCAAACATTTATATTTATCCTGTATCACTTGGTATTCTTTCCTAATATGCTCAGTTAACATATTATTCCTGCTCAGTAATTCCCTTTCTTGGTTAGCATACTTTCTCGATATACTTCATGTTTGGTAACTATTGTGCTCACTTAAGTTCATTTCTTTGGTGTCTATTATGCTCAGTATAGACTGTTGGGTATATGCATTTCTTTGTGTTGGGTATTGTTCTACCTTGTCTTACCAATTGACTTTCCTTTCACTAACTTGATCTTTTCTTCACTAATGACAACACTAAATGAATTTAGGAATAACATTGGATAAATCTCCAGAATAGGAAAATTAGGTTGGTAGGGTAGGGTGGTGAGAGGATACTTTGTTAGAAGGTATCTCTCCCTGACCTAGGTGGGTTAAGAGGAGCCAACAACATACTTGTAAATATGGTATAATGACATATATCCATCCCATTTATTTCTTTCTATAGTTTTGTCTAGTAGAAGTACTGCGGTTGTTATGAGCTAGGGTATCATAGAAGTCCCTCAGGAATTTCCATTTAGTAGTCTCTCCTGTAGTAGGAAAGCCTTCTACTTTAACTCTTCTTAAGCTGGTACCTTACATAGTTTAAAGTTGAGCTAATACACTTATTAATAAAGACATATTAAGCCTAAATCTTAAATGTGACTTCCAGTGTCTTGGATCTTCCCTAGGATTGGTTTCTTATAATCTGATATATATACCAATATGAATACATTTAAAAAATCATATAGGTTCATTTATGTAGGTATCAATATGTATACATAGATATATATTTACTTATAAAGGTTTATATGTATATACAAATAAGTAGGATTTATCTATAAGATATTTGCATAATTATATTCCTTAAGTATTTTTATTATATATTGGATATATATGTTAATATGAATACATTTATAAACTCATATATTTTCATCTATATAGGTAGAAGTATATATATTTGGATACACATTTACTTATAAGGGTATACATGTATATAAAAATAAGTAAGATTTATCTATAAGATATTTATATTATTATATTTCTTAAGTATTTTTATTGTAGTTTATCCATATGAATACAGGGATATATTTTCCTTTAGATAATTGTAGAGAGGAATTATATTATAGCCTAACTAAGAAGATTAAAATTGATCTATGCTCGTCCCACTATCTTTGGGTATTTATGGTTATTGTTAATAAGGATGGGAAGATATTGTACTTTGTATTGGGCTCCAATGTTTACATCTGTATTTCATAAATAAGATTCCTTTACTCTCTTAAGCATTAATTTCTCTAGATCTTTTATTAAGTAGCTTATAGGATAAATTTAGTAGGTGGACCTTGATTATTATATTAGTGGAGGGTATTCTAAATTTAAGTAGGATCTTTAAGACTACTTTTAGGAAATTACTTACAAATAATATCAAAATTTAAAGCATGGGCTTACTTGTATTGGAAAGAGGAGATGATACAAAGAGGTAATCATTTAATAGGAATGTTGGGATCATTTGGGATTTCTATTTGGAGAGAGATTAAAGAAAAAGGCTTCGAAAAGAGTGTTATTTAAATAATGGCAGATAGTATGCACTTCTATGATGACTCAGATAACTAGGCATTAAAGGGCATTATTATAGTAGGTACTCAGACATATTATGGATATGAAGAGAAGGAACTTGGTGGTCTTTATTACATTAGCAATCTATAAAGTGAGGGAAGAAAATGGATACACCAATTTGAATGAAGATAGGAAAGAGAGAGATGTCATTATAGGGAGTAATTATAGAGTTTAGACTAGGGAAGATGATGAAGGTTTCCCATAGCTTGATTTTTAGGGTAGTTTTTAAAATTATTGGAGAGGAATTCTCACAATTAGAAAATAGACCGAAGAAGAACAGGGAGATCATATAATTGTTTGCAGCTACCATGTTATATGTGGATAGGAACAAGGAAAAAATTAGTGAGCTTTGTAGAATTATTTTCAAGGATAATTTGTTAGAGGAACTGGACATAGTTCTACAGAACATAGATGAGAATATTTATATCCCAAAGTGGAGTGAATATGGTATCAGGGATCGAGTAGTTGAGGTATTTCCAATTCAGGTTATCTAGGATTATGAGGGCTTAAATAGGAGGCTCCCAACTATACAAAGGAATTGGATGTTACTTCTATCAATTATGCATATTTGTCTCTACAAAGATTGGAAGGGATTAGGATGGTTCTTGAAGGAAGATAAAAAGGACCATAGTGATGAGGACTCTGAGGAAGATAGAAAAAAGACAAAGGGTGTGGAGATGGCAAGAAAGAACAAAGTAAAAGCTTCTTAATCATGGACTGATACACTAGTTAGTAAAGGTAACTCTAGTAAGAATAGACTATAGCTATAGTAACACTCTTTATTTTGAAAAGACAAGATATATGTACGATTGTAACAGAAGTGTTTCTATAGATAAACCTAGAAATTGTATTACTCTCATACATGGACTTGTAGACACCTAACAATCCTTTAGAAAATAAAGTATTTTTATTTTTTGAAAAATCCCTGATGACATCATCATTTATTAATTAATTATTTATTTAATTAATTAATTTATTTTTATGTCATTAAATCCCTTTATCTTAATTAAAAATATTTAATTAAGGAATCCCTCCCAAAAATGTTTAAATCTCATTTAAACATTATTTCCTTATTTATTAATTATTTAATTAATAAATTGACCAAAAATCCTAAAATAAATTATTTATTTATTTTTTGACCAAAACTTGGCCAATTTCTTTAAGACCACTAACCTCTTTTAGAATCTTCTAATCCTTCTTTAATTTTGATTAAAGGCTAATCCCATCATTTCCTAACCCTAATCCCAACTCAAAATATTTAATTAAGATTAAATATTTAATCTTCATATTTATTAAATTCATTTTAATAAATATTCTCAAACCTAAAACCATGGGAATAAATAAATCTTTATCTATTTCCTAAAATCCATGTTTATCCTAAGGAAATTCTAGACTCTTCTAGAAAGTCCTAATCCTAATCCTAATCCTAATCCCCTCCCTAATCCTGTCACATTCCCTAACCAAGGTTAGCCAACTCTTAAGCTTAACCTAAAGTCAACAAACTTCTAGAAACTTCTCTTACATGCATTAAGTGCATTTAAGGCCTCCTTATCCCTCTTACATGCATTTATCATGCATTTAAGAAGCCCCTCACCCCTTTCTTACACCCTTTGACCTTAGGCACATTTCCCAAATTGTGCACATCCCTCCCATCTTTCAACCCAATGCCCTTGTGACACTTGTCACAAGGAGGTGGCCCTAAACTAGCACAATCCATGTGCTCCCCTTTGAATGAATCTTGGCCTCTCTTAAGGATTTTGATCCTGGCCACTCATTCCTCCTCCCCAAATCCTATAAATGCTCCTCATTTCCAAGAGAAAAATACCCATTCACCTTTTATTTCAAGCAATGTTATAATGTGAGAATAGCTCTAAATCATTTAGCTCTCATACTAGTTGTTAGTTTTAATCATTTTCAAGCATTTTAGCTCATCTTAACATAGATTTAATGGATTAACCTAGTTTCTTCCATTGTTTTGGATAAGCATAGCATCATATCACATCTCTATTTGGCTTAAAATCAATCTTAGCATAAACATCATGTAGCTTAATCTTCATTTCAGCATCATTTGATCTTTGAGGCCTTAGGGGAAAATCATGTGTTCTATACCTGTTTTGTGCCATTTATGGGGTTTTCATAGATCTCAATCCATCTTAGCATGCATTAGAATATGCTTCAAGTGCTTAGAGAGCACACCCACATCCCCTTAAACAAGAGCAAATAAAACAGTGCGTGGGTGCACCTGTTTTAGCTCAATCTGAGGTGGCATAGTTTAGATTTTTTTGGTTTTTTTTTATTGATTTCATGCTAGGTTAAAATCTAATCTTTGTTTGGCTTGAAGCTTTCGAAATAGGTATCCTCAAAAGCCTTGTCCATGGGACTATGGTTAAGTAAATATCTATATAAATTTATGGATAGTAAATTCTCTCTTTTACAATGGGTATTGATTTGGGTTTTGTCCCTATCTGACAATGGGCTCATGATGTTAATTTTAGAGGCATCTGTGATGTGTATGAGTTTTAAAATCTATTAGTCTTTTTTGGGATAATTGGACAATTTTTTTGTAATACTCTTAAGAAAACTATCCTCACCTCTTGCGGATTAGTGGCTTGTCTTTCAAGAGTTATAGATGTGTCTAGATGGCCTTTCATCTTAGTTATATTTAATGTATAGATATCTGTGTGTGTGTGTGTGTGTGTGTGTGTTTCTATGTGTGTTTATATATATCTTAAGTGTACAAATTCTCAAATTAAAACACATTGTATCTGATCTATTTTTTGAGGCTATGTACTCCGTAATAGCTTTTAGATATTTCCTTTTTGTTGTCCGAGCTTTTTTCTATTATTTAATAAGGAAAAAATTTTAAGAACCACAATACTAATGATTGTTTCTTATCACATATTATTCTGAGGTAGTTTATAGCTAACTGCCCTATTGGACTATCTAACGAAACCGGTTTATTCCCAAGATACATCTAGCTTTGACATTTTGAGATAGGTATATGTATTAAGAAAGGAATGAAAAATATGTGTTTGTTCCTCTATCTTGATTTTATATTTAGAAATTCTAGACACCTAAATTCTTCCACTTAACATTAATTAAATTTAATTAAATTTAATTAATGACCCTAAAATAACATTATAGCTAATTTTTAATTAATTATATTTGTTAAATTCATCTATTTATTTAATTAAATGTTCATTCACTAACTATAGTATTTAAGTTATATTTAAATACTACCCCTCCTAATGTAATAAATTTAATTTATTACATGTTTCTCCATATTCTCTTTTTTAAATAGATTTTTAATTTATTTATTCGTCCACATGCTTTATTTCCACTAAACCATGATGAAATTAAATTTTATTTAATTTAACCCTAAACCTAACCTAGATGCTATCCTACACACAACTTTCTATCTAGTAGGTCTACTTACTAATTAACTAAGGTTAATTAGGGTAATTTTTGGAATCCTACACCCATTAGTCCTAATTATTTTCTCACACGTGTGAGAATTTTTTTTTTAATTGTCTTTTCAAAAATTGCTAAAAATTGCCTAATCAAGGCTTCTTACAATTTTTTATGATACTTCTTACACTTACCCAAAGCATGAAAATGGATTTTTTCTTACACATATCTTACTCACACTTACACATGTGTACTTGAAGTACACAATGACCCTTCACATCCCAAGTTTCTCACACGTCTGTGAGAAAATCTTGTACTTTGCATGGCTTATGTGTCTCCTTGGTGGAACCTATCTAGATTTCACATAGATGTCACCTCACCCTAGCCCTCCAAAATCATATAAATAGGACCCTTGCCTCGAGCAAATCATCCATCGTTTGCACGTAGAATTATAATGCTAGTTTTCTTTCTTGTATTTAGAGTTTTTACAAACCATGTGGTAGTTGTTAGAATGCATGGTAGCTTTAGAATTTGATTTCATGCTTTTAGCTTCATCCATTTATTAGTTTTGCATATCGTATGATCTTTAGGGTGTCTTCCATAGCTCCTCCTTAAGTAGTTCAATCATTATTTGGATTATCTTGCATTCATAGTGGGATTTATACTTTTGTTGGGAGAGCACACCCACAACCTCTCTAAGAGCTTAAATCAAGCAAGTCTTGGGTGCACTTGCTTCATGCTCATCCAAAGTTATGTGGAGAATAGTGTAGGAATAATTGTAAGCATAGTTCCCCTATTAGTTTAAGATTTTTAATATGCACATGTATAACTAACATTTGAGTGTTTATGCTTACTTCATATAGGTCATTTTTTCACATATACATATTAGCATTCCTAGTGGGACCCACATTCTAATTTTGTAACCATTTTTATTACTTTTATTAAAGTTTTTGGTGGAATTTATAGACAGGCATCTCTGCCCATCCAGAGGTATCTATGCTTGCTGACACATGTCTTCACTACATAGGCATCTCTACCTAGACATAGACATCTCCTCCTATAGACAATCATCTCTTCTAGAAAGGGTGTTTCTTCATTTTAGTTTGTGTTAATAAAAAAACTTGCATTTTCTAATCACATTAAGGCTAATAATCATTAGTAAAACACCTTATTATATCTGCAAATATAGAAAAATGCATAAAACTGAGAAAACATTTATTTTTGTTTCTTTATTGTGCAGATAGGTGTCTCTGCATGTACATAATTGTCTCTTCCAAAAAGATAGTTCCCTTTTACATTATCCTTCTTAGTTGATTAAGTGAAGTTTTTTGGCATATTAAGGTTGAAAGTTAATGCATTTCATCATAAGAAACCTTTTTTATGCATTTGTAACTTAATGAAAGAATAAAACCTCAAAAAATTGGTAGATAATACTTATTTGTTGTACAAACATGTGTCACTACCTACAAATAGGAATCTCTTCCTGTAGACAAGCTTCTCTAACAGATAGGTGTCCCTGCCTATAGATAAGTGTCTCCACCTATTTTCAACTCTTTTCCATAAAATCTTGCATTTTGAGGTTGTTGGTCTGTGTTTTTTGGAAGTTAGTGATATTTTATTCCTTCTAACAGTGATTTTACATAACATTGACCAAGATTTGACTATTTTAAGACTAATAATTTATTTCTTTTGTAGAATGTTGTTAGAAGACCAAACACATCAAACTCCTCACCAATGTTGTTTTGCAGGTTTCCAAGGAGATTCAATCAAACATTGTGTTTTCTTAATGATTTCTTAAGCACATAGCATTAAGTAGGAAGTTTATTTTTGATAATGACTCATTAGCTAGAGGAGTATGCTCTTTTCTCCAAGTGGGAAAATCAGAAACCTAGAACCTTTTGAATTGTTGTCTTAAAGAAAACTTGGAATTAATCAATTGTCTGGTATGTTTGAGAGAAAACCTCATTGGAAAGGAGGGTATGCTTTTTTTTCCCTTGAGGGAAAACCATAAATCCAAAACCCCTTTCATGGCTAGTCCATATGTTCTTTCATTAAACCTTTAGAGATCCTGTAGGTTGAGGAGAAAAATCTCCTAGGAACAACTCAAAGTGGGGACAAGAAGACACCAGCTCTTTCACGCAGTATAAATATATTCTTCCTAAAGATTAAAGTCTCAAAATACATGGTTATTTCTATGTTTACACTTCATTATTCACATATGGTCGAGGAGCCTAAATCCTTCTTGTGGGACTACGTTGCTTGAAGTACTTGTAGGGCTATAGGCCTCAATCTCACAAGTTGGGACTATAGGGGATGATCATGAATGAATTCCTTGACTAAAATTTTTAGTGTAGTGGCCACCCGGTCCACCTTTGAAAGGTTGATAATCTACATTCAAGCAGAATACTAATCTCCCCAAGACACTCACTATATCGATCCCCCATCAACATTAACACTTTGATAATATAACATCATGGATGGGGCCATTGCATGCTTGGTGATGACTATATTCTAAGGAGTTGTTGTGTGTGTTCCTAAGTTAGTGAGAAAATATTTTCAATCTCAGCCAATCTCCTTCTAGGGATAAAAAGTGTGCTTCTTACTTTCCATTGCAAAACAAACCCATACACTTGAATCCTGCAAGGTTGCTTTGTCCCTTCCAGGACTATTTTCGACAAATATGCTTGTATCCCAAATGTTTGATGTATGCATGAAATTGGTTATTTCCTAGAACACCCTTTGATCCTTCAAGATACTTATATTCACAAGGGATTGCACCCTAATATGGCTAAGTTTGAACCTAGCAATCTTGTGAAACATGGGACTACTATTAGGTTGTGGGTATCCTATCAGTAAGTAGACCTCTGGATTAGGGGCTGACTTCCCCTTGAATCACCTTGAAACTTGACTAACTTAATGGTGGAAAAGGGGAGAGAGAGTGCATGAATTGAAAAAACTAGGGTGATTCACCAAACTTTTAAAGATACTTAAACTACAAAAAAAATCACAATGTGATTTAAACATAACCTAAGCATCACAAATTTTCCCTGATTATGATATTTCCCTTAGAACAACAAGGTGCTGGTTGTAAATGGGAAGAAAAAAAGAATTCCACAACCTCGAATACTTTAAAATTCACACATATGGGGACCTTAGGAAATAAAAAGTGTTTCTAAATATTTAAATGAATAATATATAAAGTAAAGGACTATTCTTGATCACAATAACATTGATAAAAAGGCCTACCAAACAACTTAGAAAACAATAGGAACAAGAAGGATAATTCTTATGCATTGAATCAAAAGGAGCCAAAATACAGTTTGATTCTCCAGAGCTACAAACATTCAAATCTCAGAGTGAGATAGAATGGAAGAACTCACCTCCATCACCTAAGTGAGAGGTATATAAATGAAACCTAAGAATTTGCATTCATGACCCTCAACATCACCAAAATTGGAAAAATTTTGCATTTAGGGCCTATGAAAGATGCCTCTCGAATCTGGATTTTAGATTCCCAGATTTGTAGGGGTAGGTGGGAAAGAGAAATCCTTAAAAAAGATAAGCATTAAAGTCTACCCTATCCCTTCTAAATTATGCTCCATAAATGATATTTGACAAAGATTTATAAATACATCATTTGTCAATACCTTACAATAACATAAGCAATGATTTTACATTTAAAAAATCTTAACTACCCCTATGTCATGATTCTATGTGGATTTTGAATATATTTATGAATAGTTTTCAACCCAATTTAAATTAATTAAAAAGGGGAAAACATATTCAAAAATATTTACATCTTTTAAAATAAATCCACCCTCACATAATATGACCCCTTACAACCTTTACATCAAATATTAATAAAGTTCTTAACCCAATTTAAAAAAGGGGAAAACTTATTAATTAAACATTCACATCTTGAATAAACCAATCCAAAAAAGGGGAATGGAAAATGCTAAAAACATCTACCCCTTACTACCAAAAAATTGGGAAAGATGCAGTCTTTGAACTTAGTTGTCTTGCTTATGAACTCCAGCCCGAAATGGAAGCTTTGGGCCTTTTCCTTCTTCATAAAATGATGATTCAAGGTAGGTTTTATTTGCTATGCATATCTTGATTCATTGTTGTGATGTTCTCTATATCTTGGTTTGAATCACTTGATGACCTATGAGTATTGTAAACTAGGGCATCAATTTCATTATTTACTTCCTCTCTGTTTTATCATGCTTGTTGTGAATTTAGATGTCATTGTATTTCTATTTAGACCATACATACTCACTGTTATTAAATCAATGCCTCTTGAACTAGTTGTTGCATTGAGGCTTGTTTTACTACGGAAGCTTAGCGATTTCTGTGTGTTCACATGCCTTGATTGATGGATGATGGTCTCTATATTATTTTGAGGACCCATGAGCTTTACATTCTGTAATAATTTTTTTGTTTGTTCACTAGTTTCCCAAACCCATGAGTATTGAAGTTAGGGCATCGATATTTCTTGTTTACATTCTTCCTTGTCTTAATATCATGCTCAATTTTTGTGTGAATGAGCTAGGGCATCCTTCAATGGTATTCATCCTTGGTTGGAGCCCATGATCCTTGCATATTTGACTCACATCTTGTTTACTGGTTTTAATTGTGCTTGGAAACCATGAGCCCCATTTCCATGTTGTATTCATCGTAAGATTTCACTGTTTGGTATTCATTTCTCTGTGTTTGAAGGCCCGATTTTGCTATGTTCTCATTCCCTTTGCATCATTGATGGCACATTGCTAACATTTTTTATGTTGTGATCAATTGTATGGAATTTGATTTTTTGAACCACTGCCTTCATTTATCTACTATTAATAAATACGGTTATCATTAATATCTTGGTTTCATAGCATGATTCAATGCAAGCATTTCTCATTTATCTTTTATTCCTTCCTTAATTAATTTTCCATGCTCAACTTAGGCTAGCCTCATGGTTGCTAAGTTCACTATCTTGCTACATGTTGTGCCATGTTGCTCACTACTATTTGTTGCTAGTGTATTTAACATAGCTCATGTTATAGAGTTGGAGCATCATGCTTTTACTGGTATCCATGTTGTTTGGGATGAATCTTCTAAGGCTTGTGGGATAGCATTTTTTGTTATTGTTACTTGTTTTAGATTCAATGGCCCATTCTCCATCTAGGGAATCAAGTTTTGATCATTCGAGCTCACTGCTTTATGAGGCCATGAGTTTAAATCTTGGCATCAATGCATTGTTGTCATTGATCACTCCTTTCAAATTTGTATTAGATGGCACTATATAATCTGTTGTTTCTAATTGCACTATACCATTTATTTATTGCATTCAAGATGACCCCAATTTAGAATGAATGTTGTTGATGACCTCTGCCTTAAATATATACTAGAAGTAACACCCCTTTTGTGATGCTTTGGGTCCTTTCTTGGGTGTCTTTTCTCCTCATTTGAATATTCTTCCTCAACTTTATGTGTAACTATTTTGTCTTTTCTCCATTTTGAATTAATGTCATGTTGCTGCTATCTCCACACTCAGACTACATTTTATTTACTCACTATTCCAAAGGATATTATGCCATCATGTTGTCATACCATTCCTAAGAGGAATCATGCTATTGTTTTACTAATTGTGGCCTCTTTTACTTAGTTCAAAATGTAGATTAAAACACTCCATGCCATGAATATGAGATATGACTATATGCAGACTTGTACCTTCTACTCCATGATGATTTGATTTGATGATTTACTTTGCATTGCTTGTGCATGCTTGACTCATTATGCTAATGGGCATGGTGGATGGTGATTATGGGTGCATCATGATGTCAAAACAACACCAAATGAAACAACCACATCTAGTATTGTTGTTGCATTGTTGGATGATGCAGATACAATAGTGATTCATCAGGTGTTCATGCAGCCTTTACTTCCTCTTTCAAATTTGATTTCTTTTCTGCATTTCCATGCTTTTTCTCTTTACCATTCTGCCTTCATGACCCTGGATCTTATGTGGATATTGCTTCTTTACTGAGCTTACATTTCACTGCTATTGTCCAAATAATCATTTATCCTTTGAGAATGGCCTTTGGAGAGGCCATCCTCTCAGGACATGTGATTATCTATATGAGGGTAAACAACAATGTCAAATATTCTTCTGTATCTGCACATGGAACAAACAAGTCATTAAAACATGGTATTTTCTCTTCATTTCTACATTATTTTCATTGGTCCACATGCCCTATCGTATAACCCTTTTAGAAGTATATGGATGACTATGTATATGCATGAGTTTAGATTGGGTAATTTCTAGGATATCATGTATTTCTTAGATCCATGGGATCTAACCCCACCCCTCTTCCTCTTCTTTGTAGGTTCTGGATCATAGGGGCACACTGGATTAAACCTAGATCAACACTTCATTACCAGGCAATGTTTGGTACACTTGTACTTTTGTGTTCATATGCTTTATGTATGTCTGTATTCATTTATATCTTCTTGAAAGTTGGCTAGTATCATGGCCTTTGTGAGCCCAGATGATCTTATTTTCCAATTCTTTACTGTGTTCAACACATACAAATATTTGGCATATATACATGTAAAATCTATATGGAGAAATTTATTTTCCTTTACATGTATATTTTCATGAAATGAACACAAACTTAAACAAGGTCACCTAATAATGCAAACTATGGTACTATAGCATCATCTAGTAACTAGGTCACCAATCCAAAAAATGAGTAAAAATATGGTAACATTCTGGGGACCTCAGCTTAGTGCTTGCCTGCTAAGAACCATTAACTAGTTGCCTTTGCATCCATTGGGAATAGAGTCCTTAAGCCTCAAAATTAAACTTGGCTCTGATCAAAACAACCTCCTTCTCTCTAACAAAACTGAAACTAAAACTGAAAACAAACTTTTGCTGAAGCACTTAGGGAAAATAGGAACTGAAAACTCCTACCCTACCCTACTCTAACCAATATCAACACACTAGTCAAACAAATCAATTGACTGGACTGTTGAAATAAATTCCCATTCTCCTTAGGGTATTATACTTTTCACACTTGATGCCAACAAAGAGGATATGGAACACAAAAACATATTTAACTACTTGGCATATCCACTTTTGAAATCGATAGTCCATATTACTAACCTTGATTATATCATAGGTGTTGTCTTCCCAAGGAGGTTGATAAGACTGAATAAGCCCCTGGTCATCAATAAATGGACTCCTAAAATCACCCTCCATTGAATCATTGAGTATGGATGTCTCATTTTCCCCTACCTAAGCAAGGTATCTGATAGGACGTCCCCTTGAGAGAATGAATCTAGGCCTCTCTTTCTTAGTGTTGCCCAAAATTGCCTATTCTATACAATTTGGCCAAACTCTTTCCCAGGTCTCTATTTCTATCTTGCCATGCACTCCTAAAATTTTCATAGCCATTTGATACATCCCCTGGCCTCTACAATTGTCTAGGTCCCTACTGCAGCTAAGTTTTAGTTTGCGAAATAGATCCACAAAGTTTTATGATTTGTGCTCTGAACCCCATGTTCTTCAATGTGTTGTCAAGCTCCAATTCAGATCACACCACTTAATTTGCAAAGCCCTCAGAGATATTTGATTTTAAAGCTTGTAGGAAATAATGGGTCATAGAGTTCCAAAAAGTGTTTAGTGTCAAAAACCCTCTGTGTTTTCAACATTTGCTCTGAAAACCCTCTGCATTTTTGACCCTAAGCGCACAACTCCAACTAGGTGGGTCCCAGTTCCTCATAGTTGTTTCTAGTGCAGTGAAGATCCGATGGCTATCACATAATCTCATGGAATCTTCCGACCCCATGAGATCATACAACAACCGTTGATGCGATATTAGTGAAATCGGCGGTGGACTTGAGGTACAAGTTTGTGGTCAATGGGTAGCATCTTCCGGCTGGTCGCATGATCACATGGGATCTTTTGATCCCATGGGCCCATGTGACTAACCGCCTGTGGTTACGGTGGTTACAAGCCAACAGCAATCAAGGTGGGGTAAAATTTAACTTGTCACATGATCACATGGGATCTTTTGATCCCATGCGACCATGTGACAAGCCTTCAACGGTCAGTAAATCTTTCAACTCTGATGGTTTATGGTCTCGGGTGGTGATGTGTTCGGTCTGTAGTGGCCCCGGTAACATGTGGCCCCATAGATTCAAGATCTACAGTGGTTGCATGTTCACATGGGATGTTCTGATCCCATGCGATCATGCGACCACCGTAGGATCCTTCTGATCCTTCTGGGTGGTGTTGATGTGGGTCTAGTCGATGTGCAGGTTTCCTGTTGATCCATGTAGTTTCTAGGTGGGACATATTGCGGGTCCAGGTGTCTATGTCGCAGTGAAGGCAATTTTTCAAGGCCAGTCACATGATCACATGAGGCTTTTTGAGCTCATGCGATCATGCGACCAATGTTATTTTAAAGCAAAGTGGGCACAGGGTTGGTAAGATTTGCATGGTTGTGCAGTTAGAGGACTTCACATGGTCATTGAATGTAGCCAAGGTTAAGGAAAGAATCAAGCGACTTGGTGACTAAGAGGGAAAATAAACCCAGGGTGAAGTGGGGTTAAAATTGCAGTCAGATCTCAAGCGTAGATTTTTGCCAGCAGTTTTAATTTTTGGCAGGCCCAAGGTATCTTGCGTGCGGCATCTTGCAATTGGTCGCATGATCGCATGTGGTCTCTTGACCACATGTGACCATGTGAAAAGTGGTCCATGGTTAACAGGTAGATTTTTTGATAGGGAGAGGTGTCTTGCGTGGCAAGATGATAGGTTCTAAGAGGCTTGTTGCATGATCACATGAGGCTTTTTGAGCTCATGCGGTCATGTGAGCAATGTTCAAATTCAACTAGTGTTGAATCTGGTTTGTAGGCTACGAAGCAAATGGCAGACTCTGAGGGCTTGTCACATGATCGCATGATGCTTTTTGAGCTCATGCGATCATGTGACTGGCATTGTTTGAAAACAGTGTGATTGTTTTTCATGGGCTTTCTTCTAGTGAGATGTTTGCAGGAGTGCGGTAGTTGAGAATTGATGTTGCTAGGGCATGCACAATTATGGAAAATGATGAAGAAGTCTGGGTGGCTGTCAGGGGTCAATTCGTTGTCCCAGTAAGGTACTAGTTTGCCCACACATGGTGAAGTTTTGTACAGGAAATTGATGAGTCCAGGTTGTTGATCTGCAAGCAATTTCAGTACAGAGATGGGCATGAAGACACAGATGTCTGATTAGCCATGTTGTTGCAGAATTTATTTATGATTAGATTTTGACTGCTAGGGTTTGATTATTCAATTGTAAAAACTATAACCCTAGTTAAATTTTGACTCCTGCCTGCGTGCAGTGAGAGATTTATATATTGTTTTTTGGAGCCTTAGTGCTCAGAGTTAGACAATTGTAATAGAAATTTTCCTTCTAAAAGGTCACCTGTGGCAATTTTTTCTACCCTCTGGTTCATATAGTTGTATTTCTCCCATTGATAAATTCAAACATTGCAGAGGCAGTCTGTGACAATCTGTCATGTCCCTGTGCTTCCTTGGCTGGATTTATCTCTTATTGGATTGAAGTCTATGAATGTGATTAATGGAAATTAGGGTTCCTTGTCCCTCTCATTTTCTATGATTTTGTGTGTTATTGTGTCTGATCTGATTTAGATGTTTTGTGGGTATACTACAGCCCCTAGCAGTCTTGTCTCATTCCTACACCCAGTTGTAGAAAAGGATGTTTGTTTGCAGGTCATAGGTTGAGTCTGCTATTCAGACCCTCCTATGAAACACATATGCAAGCCTATCTAGTGGGTTGTGACTTATTAGACCTGATCCCTCCATTAGTCTCATTCCTCTATATTGAGATCCATTAGTAGGATAGTTTGCTTTCAATCATTTCCCTTTCCAAGCATTCCTTCTATCCCTTTCCCTCAAAAGAATTTACATTTTTAGTCAAGAAGCAAATTAGGGTGATTATCCAAGAGGAACCTAAGGTTTCATCTTGGTTAGAAAAAGGTCCCACAACCTTGAGATGATTCCCAAGTTATACTAGGTTATCAAGACTAAGAGAGCTTGAAACAAAGACACAAACTCAATGTATAACATTTCTGGCACACCCGGTGGGATAGTAAAAGAAGTTCATTTGTTCAAGTTATGTCATCTCTGATATGTAGATTGCATAATATATACCTTTAGAGGTTTCTTTACCAAGTATATCTGGCAACTCCACTAGTTTCAAAGATTCGGGTCAGCCTTGTTTAAGGCTTATGAGATAGATTGAGACTAGAAGCTCAAAACCCACCATTTTTTCAGAGTTGCCCTCAAGGAGAAGTCACAAAGGAAAGTCAACTCAAGGGAATCTCCTACAAGGAGAGTTCAATCTACACCTCCCAATACATCAGAAAGGAGACCTTCTCCCTTTCATTCTAGAAGAAGAGGCAGATCTCTAACCAGAGATCTAGAAGAAGATTTAAACCTAGTAGCAAATATAGCTCATATAGTTGTCAATCTTCAAATCACAGCTCCTACAATGGCTATAAATTTTTCCTTTGCACCTTTCAATCAAGGGAGTCCACTAAATTTTGTAGTGCATCATGATGTGCCCTTGGTGGCATTGAAGAGTCTACCTAATTTCATAGGTGAAGGACAAACTACAGCCTTTGAGCACATAAGAGATGTGACCACCATCTATAGCATACACAACATTACACAAGAGGATGTGGCCACCAAATTATTAGCAGCATCCTTGAAAGGTAAGGCTCTAGAGTGGTTTAGAACTTTAACTGTTGGTTCTATCACTTCATGGGATGAATTAGGGGTTGCATTAAGAAAACATTTTGAGGATAAATCAGATAATTTATCTCTGGTTGAGCAGTTAACAACCATTAAGAGAGACCCTCAAGAACAAATGATAGATTACAATAGTAGGTTCTTTAAGACATGGAATATAATCCCAGTCTCTATAAGGCCATCAGCTGACCATGCCTTCCTGTACTACTTGCAAAGTCTGAATAAATAAATTTCTGTCATGATCCAGTCTATGGGTGGTACCACTTTACCCCAAGCCTTTGACACTGCTATCAGGGCCGAAAATTGTTTGATCCAGGCAGGCATGATACAAAGAAGACCTCCCATGCCTATCTTCCCTAGTCTCCAGCCCATTGCACCTACACAAGTACCCCCATTTACCCCTATTCCCACAATATCAACACCTCAAGCTAGCACCATTGGTCAAGAGCTAACAAAAATTTTCTCCCAAGAGCTGCAAGAGATGAAGAGTAGTCAGAAAACTAGTATACAAACTAGTATGCAAGAAATGGCAAGCTTGCTATAGACTCTAACCAAAGAGGTCAAAAATTTGAAGAAACAAAATCAAGGCATTAGGCCACCCTTCCAACAACAAGGCCAAGGTCCTAATCAACAATACCAAAATCAAGGACAACCTTATCAACAAAATAGGCCACCATACCAAGGAGGCTATCAAGGGTAAAGGTAAAATTTCAATCAGAGACCATTTCAACCATATAACCTCGCACCTCTCAATTCTGCAAATCTAGTGAGGGATATGGTTCCTAGCCAAAATAATATGGCTATGGATTATGAATGGTGTTCCCCTTGCAATCAGCCTGACAATCAAGCTACATGTTCAAATGGATGGATGAACCAAGCTTTAATGGTTCAGAATGCCTCACAAGCTCAATCAGAGCCTCCATCTAGTGGGACAATTCCTCAACAAGAATCATAAGAGAATGAGACTACTCTCTTCAATTGGGAGCAACTAGAATTCAATGGAGTCAATGATGATGCTACATTTGTTTCCTACACAAGAGCAAAGAGGAGAGCCCAAGACATGGAGAGAGCAGATTCTAGTACTAAGGCCACTACATCTACAGAGCCACTGCAACAAGCTATTCCAACCACATCTAAGGAAGTTCCTATCATCACAAGCAAAGAAAGCCAAGTTCCAAAGGAGGCAGAGCCCATCATAGTAAAGGCACAACAAAAGATACACACTGTGGTGCCTTATAACATTGTAGACAACATGAAGAAGGTGAGTATCACCATGTCCATGTGGGACTCTTTGTCTATGCCTGGACAACCTGAGATTTTGAAGAAGGCTATGTCAGAAGTAGCAACTCCTCAACCTACAAAGGAAACTACAAAGCCAGTTTTGGTTAACACTGATCAAGAAAAGGAGACTCCAAGCAGCAACCCCAAAAACAATGCCATGCAAGGTATGAATTCAAAGCCATCTCCCTTTTATGTATCTTTAATTATTGGAGATTCTTTAGTACATAATTGCATGGTAGATAGTGGGGCTACTAATACTGTAATGCCCAAGAAAGTGGCTGACCAATTAGGACTGAAATATGAACCCTTCTAAAAGAATGTCACACAACTTGATAGATCCTCAATCAGTACTATAGGTGCGGCTAAAGATACTAGTCTAGTTCTCCATGCTAGTCCTAATTTTTCTATCCTCCTTGAAATATATATCATAGATCTCCTTGCATTGTTTGCTATATGTTTATCAAGAGAATTCACAGCCAAGATAGGTGGTTATCTATCTTCTGATTGGTCTCACATGTTATTTCACACAAGATATGGTACCAAGGTTACCATTAAGTCAAAAAAATTGGTAGTACACCATGTAGAACCCTATGTGTCCAATGTAATCAATGCCAACTACCCCATATTTGATAGCAGTGATCTCCAAACCATTAGTGAAGAAAGCACCAAGATAGGAGATATCCCTGATATTTTCCTACATGAAAGAGAATTAGAGTATGTTGTTTGGAATGCTGGTTTGGGAAACTATTTGATACAAGAAGCTAGATTGAAAGAACCAAGCCTTCTCAAAGAGGAAAATGATTTAGAGGATTGGAACAATCAAGTTTGGGAGCTATTCTTTGATGGGGCAAGAAGTAGACATGGTTTTGGTGGTGGTGCTATGCTGGTGTCCCCAAAGGGAGAAAGGTATTATACTACCTTTAGATTTAGTTTTTCCTGCACCAACAACACTGTAGAATATGAAAGCGTAGTCAACAGACTAGAATGGGCTAGAAAAGGAGGGCTTAAGGCTTTAAAGGTTTATGGTGACAGTGAATTAGTTGTCAGCCAAGTGAGAGGGATAAGTGCAATGAAAAATGATACTTTGAAAGCATACAAACATAGAGTTTGGGATGCAATTGAAGATTTCCATGCTTTCAATATTGTTGCTATTCCTAGAAAATTAAATCAAAATGCAGATAGGTTAGCTTCTATTGGGTCTTAGTTTGACATCCCCAATAGCATTTCAAAAGAAAAAGATCAGCAACACATCAAGATTATTGTCAGACCTTCTATTCTTGATAATGATGTCAATTGGCAAGTGTTTGACAGTGATGAGAAAATTTTGCAGTTCTTGTTTGAAGAAGATGTTTTTTTAGAGTACAATCAAGATAGGCTATCACAAAGCTATGGTGATCAAGTGATACAACTAAGATCTAATAAGATGCCTAGAGGTCTTATAACCTTAGAAGTTGTCTTCAACAAGGATGATGAAGTCAAGAAGAACAAAGCTGGACTGGTAGTTCAACAAGAACATTGTGGTGAATTAGAGTTGGAACCAGGCAAGAGCTTACAATTTGGAAAGGTAAATACTGAATTGGAAAAGCAAGCTTACACATAATTATTCAAGGAATTCAGTGATTTTTTTGCATGGAAGTATGAAGATCTCAAAGTTTTTAATCCTGCCCTTGCTCAGCATATCATTGAATTAGAGCCTAATGCCAAACCAGTAAGGCAAAAGAAAAGGCCTGTTAATCCTAAGCTTGAGCCACTTATGCATAAGGAGGTGCTCAAGCTAATATAAAGTGGCATCATCTACCCCATCAAACATATTAGTTGGGTTTCCAACCTTGTTCCAGTCAGGAAGAAGAGTGGGGAGCTGAGGTTATGTGTTGACTTCAGGGATTTGAATAGAGCCTCATTAAAAGACTGCCATCCACTACCCTCTATGGAACAAATTCTACAATGTGTCTCTAGATCCGAGAGATTCTCATTATTGGATGGCTATTCAGGATACAATCAAATCTTAGTAAAAGAAGAAGATCAATATAAGACTGCATTCACAACCAAGTGGGGAACCATGGCATATCAAAAGATGCCCTTTGGTTTATCAAATGCGGGTGCTACATTTCAAAAGGCAATGGATATGGCATTTAAAAGCCTCATGTACAAGTTTGTGCTAGTCTACCTTGATGACATAGCTATTTATTCAAAGCATGCAGCAAACCATATCAAACATTTGAGGCAGATTTTTGAAAGGTGTAGAGAATTTGGGATATCTCTTAATCCCAAGAAATGTGTATTTGCAGTTCATGAAGGGAAACTATTGGGATATGTAGTATCCAAAGAAGGAATTATAATGGATCCTGAGAGAGTTGCAGTTATCCTAGAGCTACCCCTACCACATAACAAGAAAAGTCTCCAATCTTTCATAGGGAAGATAAATTTTGTTAGGAGATTCTTGCCTAACATTGCAGATTTACTCAAGCCTTTAATAGCCATGTTGAAGAAAGGTTCAGCTTTCAGTTGGACTAAAGAGGGAAAATCTAACTTCCAAGCTATTAAAGAAGCCTTAACAAAAGCTCCTACCCTATTAAACCCAAATTTCAATAAGGATTTTATGGTTTATGCTTATGGAGGTTCGGATGCTATATCTGCAATGCTGACCCAAGAGAATGCTGAAGGATTGGAACAACCTATTGCTTTCTTTAGCAAAGGTTTAGAGGAGTATGAACAAAGGTACTCTTTTGTGGAAAAACATGTTCTTGCTGTGGTAAAGAGCCTTAAAAAGTTCAGACATCTATTGACCCATAGCAAGGTACACTTGAAGGTTACTCATCCAAGTGTCAAAGAGTTTCTGCTTTCCAAGGACCTTAATGAGAAAAGAGCTGGTTGGATCACCAAGGTAATGGAATATGACATAGATATTTAGACTACCAAGATGGTTAGAGGAAGAGGTCTTTGTGAGCATTTGGCAGAGGATGAAAGTTCAAATAAATTGGAATACATGGATGCATCTCTGGTGGTGCATTCTACTGAAGAGCAAGATAAGGAAACAAGTTGGTTGTCCAACATGATTAATTACTTGAAGACAGGACAATGTCCTGTAGGTTTGGATTCAACAAAAAGGAGATATTATAGATTGCAATCTATTCCTTTTGTGCTAATAGATAATGTTCTTTTTAGAAAGGATCACAACAGTGTCCTTTTAAGATGCATTGATTTAGAAAAGGTAGGTGAGGTCCTATTTGAATTTCATGATGGTCCCTCTGGTGGCCACTTTTCTCCTAGAACTACTGCTTATAAAATCATGAGGGCTGGATATTATTGGCCATCTATCTTCAAGGATAGTCATGATTATGTCAAGAAATGTGTCAAGTGTGCTATGTTTTCAAGCAAAGAGAGGCTTGCTGCTCTGGCCCTTCAACCAATCAATGTAGATCAACCTTTCATGAAGTGGGGTATAGATTTCATAGGAATGATTAACCCTCCATCTGTGTAGGACACAAGTGGATAATCACCACAATTGATTATTTCACTAGGTGGACAAAGGCAGTTTCTTTAAAGGAAGCTAATGAGAATGTTGTTTTAAGTTTTTATGATGACATCATTCATAGATTTGGCATTCCAGATTCTATAGTTTCAGATAATGCATTGGCATTCATAGGCCTCAAAGTCTCAGAGTGGGCAGTCAAGAATGGCATCTATTTGAATACAAGTTCAAATTATTATCCTCAAGGAAATGGCTTAGCAGAATCCACAAATAAGAACCTAATTAGGATAATAAAAAAGACTCTGCAAGACAATCAAAGGGATTGGCATACTAAATTGAGATCTTCCTTGTGGTTAGATAGAATTACTCCAAAGAAAATCATTGGTAATTCACTGTACATGTTGGTGTATGGTAAGGAGGCTAAGTTATCTATTTCAACTGAATTACTAGCTCTAGACTTAGCCACTCAGTATGCCCTATTTGAAGAAAGTGATCCTATGCAAATCAGATATGCCCAGTTGATGGAGCTAGAGGAGATCAGAGACAAATCAATGCAGGATATGGAATTCCATCAAAATCAAACAAAGAAGAGCTTTGATAAAAGAGCTAGGGTCATAAAATTCATGGTTAGAGATGTAGTTCTCAAATGGGATGAGTTTAGGTCAAAACTTGGCAAGCACACAAAGTTTGATTCCTTTCGGGGTGGACCATTTGTTATAATAGAGTGCAGAGGATCTAATGCTTTTCATCTTTCAACTATTGTGGGAGATGCCCTGCCAATATCAGTGAATGGTTTCCACTTGAAGCCTTGCTTTGAGGCTAACCCCTCTCTATAAGTCCTTGTAAATTCTTGTGAATATGTTTCTTGCTTTCTAGGTTAGTTCCTATTTTCCAAGAAGTGCATGTGCACAGGTCCGTCTTTTGGTTCAGTTTTGTCTCTCTGCCAAGTTTTGTGCTTAGTAGTGACCCCATGCCCAATGGATATGTCAAGGCCACTGATCCATGTCTATCAGGTTGACATCTAGCAGAAGTCACCAAAATTGTTGCCCAAAATTGCCTATTCTATACAATTTGGCCAAACTCTTTCCCAGGTCTCTGTTTCTATCTTGCCAGGCACTCCTAAAATTTTCATAGTCATCTGATACATCCCCTAGCCTCTGTAATTGTCTAGGTCCCTACTGCAGCTAAGTTTTAGTTTGTGAAATAGATCCATGAAGTTTTATGATTTGTGCTCTGAACCCCATGTTCTTCAATATGTTGTCAAGCTCCAGTTCAAATTGCACCACTTAATTCGCAAAGCCCTCAAAGATATTCAATTTTAAAGCTTGCAAGAAATATTGGGTTGCAGAGTTCCAAAAAGTGTTCAGTGTCAAAAACCCTCTATGTTTTCGACCTTCACTCTGAAAACCCTCTGTGTTTTTGACCCTAAGCGTGCAACTCCAACTAGGTGGGTCCCAGTTCCTCATAGTTGTTGCTAGTGCAATGAAGATTTGATGGATGTCACATAATCTCATGGAATCTTCCGACCCCATGAGATCATACAACAACCGTTGATGTGGTATCAGTGAAATCGGTGGTGGACCCAAGGTACAAGTTCGCAGTCAACGGGTAGCATCTTCCGGTTGGTCGCATGATCACATGGGATCTTCTAATCCCATGTGCCCATGTGACTAACTGCCTATGGTTACAGTGGTTACAAGCTGACAACAGTCAAGGTGGGGTAAAATCTAACTTGTCGCATGATCGCATGGGATCTTCTGATCCCATGCGACCATTCGACAAGCCTTCGACGGTCAACAAAGCTTTCAACTCTAGTGGTTTACGGTGATGTGTCCAGTCTGTAGTGGGCTCAGTAACATGTGCTCCCATGGATTCAAGATCTACGGTGGTTGCATGTTCACATGGGATCTTTCGATCCCATGTGATCATGCGACTATCGTAGGATCCTTCTGATGCCTCTAGGCGGTGTTGATGTGGGTCCAGCCAATGTGTAAGTTTCTTGTTGGTCCATGTAGTTTCCAGGCGGGACATCTTGTGGGTCTAGGTGTCTATGTGGTAGTGGAGGTATTTTTTCAAGGCTAATCACATGATCACATGAGGCCTTTTGAGCTCATGCGATCATGTGACCAATGTTATTTTAAAGAAGAGTGGGCCCGGGGTTGGTAAGCTTTGCGCGGTTGCACAGTTGGAGGACTTTGCATGGTTGCTGAATGTAGACGGGGTTAAGGAAAGGATCAAGCGACTTGGTGACTAAGAGGGAAAATAAACCCAAGGTGAAGCTAGGGTTAAAATTGTAGTCAGATCTTAAGCACAAGTTTTTGCCAGTAGTTTGAATTTTTGGCAGGCCCGAGGTATCTTACTTGCAACATCTTGCAGTTGGTCACATGATAGCATGCAGTCTGTTGACCACATGCGACCATGCAACAAGTAGTCCATGGTTGACAAGTGGATTTTTTGATGGGGTGAGATGTCTTGCATGGCAAGATGACAGGTTCTAAGAGGCTTGTCGCATGATCGCATGAGGCTTTTTGAGCTCATGCAATCATGTGACCAATGTTCAAATTCAACCAGTGTTGAATCCAGTTTGTGGGCTATGAAGTGAATGGTAGAGTCTGAGGGCTTGTCACATGATCGCATGAGGCTTTTTGATCTCATGCGACCGGCACTATTTCAAAATAGTGTGACTATTTTTCACAGTCTTTCTTCTAGTGAGATGTTTGTAGCAGTGCGGTAGTTGAGAATTGATGTCGCTAGGGCATGCACAATTATGGAAAATGATGAAGAAGTCTGGGTGGCCATCAGGGGTCGATTCTTTGTTCCAGTAAGGTACTAGTTTTCCCACCCATGGTGAAGTTTTGTACAGGAAATTGATGAGTCCAGGTTGCTAATTTGCAGGCAATTTCAATATAGAGATGGGCACGAACACACAGATGTTGATCAACCATGTTGTTGTAGAATTTATTTATGATCAGATTTTGACTGCTAGGGTTTGATTATTAAATTATAAAAATTGTAACCCTGGTTAAATTTTGACTCCTGCCTGTGCGTAGTGAGGGATGTATATATTGTTTTTTGGAGCCTTAGTGCTCAGAGTTGGACAATTGTAATAGAAATTTTCCTTCTAAAAGGTCACCTGTGGAAATTTTTCCTACCCTCTGGCTCATACAATTGTATTTCTCCCATTGATAAATTCAAACATTGTAGAGGCAGTTTGTGACAATCTGTCATGTCCCTGTGCTCCCTTGGCTGGATTTATCTCTTATTGGATTGAAGTCCATGAATGTGATTAATGGAAATTGGGGTTCCTTGTCCCTCTCATTTTTTGTGATTTTGTGTGTTACTGTGTCTGATCTGATTTAGATGTTTTGTGAGTATACTACAGCCCCTAGCAGTCTTGTCTCATTCCTACACCCAGTTGCAGAAAAGGATGTTTGTTTGCAGGTCATAGGTTGAGTCTGCTATTCAGACCCTCCTATGAAACACTTATGCAAGCCTATCTAGTGGGTTGTAAATTATTAGACTTGATCCCTCCATTAGTCTCATTCCTCTATACTGTGATCCAAAACCTAGTTTCGGTGCATCACCTAGTAGGATAGTTTGATTTCAGTCATTTCCCTTTCTAAGCATTCCTTCTATCCCTTTCCCTCAAAAGAATTTACATTTTCAGTGAAGAAGAAAATTAGGGTGATTATCCAAGAGGAGCCATCCTAGAACCTGGAGGTTTCATCTCAGTTAGTAAAAGGTCCCACAACCTTGAGATGATTCCCAAGTTATACTGGGTTATCAAGACTAAGAGAGCTTGAAACAAAGGCACAAACTCAATGTATAACACTTAGTATACACCATATGAATTACCTCAACATGCTGATAAAAAATATGCCTCTCCATGATGGCTTTCCATACAAATTATTCTTCTGGGGTTAGAGGATCATCCTCTTCTTTAGTTGGAATAGCCAAGAGCTCACCAAAGCTATCAAATTTTCTTAGGCTTTTAACAATCACTGGTTCATCCTCATGATCTAGGAAAAATGATTCTTGAGAGTCTTGCACCACTTTATTGCAGATAGATCTAGATTCGACAATTGGGGCATCATTAACCTCCTAAAAAATAGACTCCTCTTTAAGAATATGGATGCTACTATCTATTTTAGGAGGATGAGGAACATCAACAAGACTTGAGTAGAAAGCATCAATTATTAAATCAAAATCTTTCTGTTGTTCTAAGTTAGAAGCAACTATAACATCTTTATCATTACTAATATAATTAGGGAGATCAACCAATAAATATTGGATTGTCTCAACTTGCTCAATATAAGAAGACTTTTCCTCAAATAGATCAGTTAGGGCCTCACCTTCTTCACTTGCTTCTTGACCCTCGTCTTGCTGCTCTAATCCATCATTATGTAACAAATCTAGTTGTTCCTCATGATCATTATGAAAGAGTACACCTAAAAGAGATAGGTCATCTTCTTCCCAGTGGCCTGAAATGCTATGAGGTGTAAGGGTCTCTTCAGGGATTGGCTCATAATGCTTTATCTGCTGGAGGATGGGCTCATTATCACTTAGGAAGTCAAACCCTTTAGGTGTCTCTTCTATAGGAATAGAATGAGGTGACTAAAAATCTAATGTGGGGTCATGAAAAGGCTCTAAAAGAGCATGGAGGTTAGGCCCCTATTGACTAAGATTCTAAATTGAAGGAGAAATCCTAAATCTTTGAATTTCAATAGAAGTACTAGGGGACTTACAGGCAAGAAACTTGGAATTTGAACCTTGTGATTCTCTTTTCTGGTTTGCAAAGATTCTAGGTCCTCCTCTTCTAGCCTTGCATCTCCTTGGGACTTTGGACACACAAGAGTAGCCTCCTTCTCAGAAACATGAGGCACCTCCTCCTGGATCTCCTTTTTAAAAATACTTGGCATTTCAAAATTAGGGTACATGGTCCATGAGGGTCTCCAAGACTGCATTAATTTTTCATTTCCCCTCCATGATGGCTCTAGTGAACTTTCTTGTATTGGGGTAGAAATCAATGCTTAATCTCCTTGCCTTGGAGCTTGTACCAAAAAATCCTTAATCAATTGATCCTTTTCTACAATCTATCTAGCAAGTGTCTCTTGCTCATGATCATGAAATTCATCATTTTCTACTAACTCTTTTTGGAGATCCTTATCATTTTTTGTAGTTGTCAAATAAATGACCCTTATTAATTCTTTATTCTCCTCAATTTTTTCTTCATTGATCTTCTCTTGTGTTCAAATTTGTTGGTTCTTTTTTTCAAGGCTCTGCTCATGGGTTTCCATCTAGCTCTCTAGCTTCCTTTAAAACTTCTCTTTTTGAGCCACCACTTCCATATACTGCCTTGAGATCTCTTCTTTTTGAGCCCTCATCTTCACATAGTATTTCATGAAAAAGCTCATTTCTTCTCAAAAAATTTCCGACCAGTCATTGGAGTTCATATATAAAGAGGTGTTGGACTGATTCTAAAGATTGCAATGGTGACCCCCTAGGGTGGTTCATAGGAATGCTACCAGGATGCTTGTTGCTTGGTGGGAGGGTATGGTGGTGCATGCTAATAATTTATTATTGGTGGGCCATTTTGGCTATATGTTATAGCTTGGTCAACTTGATATGGCATGAATGATGGCACATGGGTAGCTTTTTGATGATATGGGGGGTTGATAGGGAGAATATGCATTAGGAATTGACATGCTTATTCATCAAATGAGCTGGTAAAACTAATATTTTATGAAACTTACCAGCACTTGGACTGCTTAAACCAATAGATTTTATTTAGAGTCGCCATGGTGTTTGGAAAACCTACCTCTAAAGGCTGATTGTATTAAGGATCACACCAAAATCTCAATGAATGATGGGAAACATCACTGTCACAAGGGATTGCACCCGAATATGGCTAAGTGTGAGCGTAGCAATCCTGTGAAACATGGGACTACTTTCAGGTTTTGGGTATCCTATTAGAAAGTAGACCTCTGGATTAGGGGCTAGCTTTCCCTTGAATCACCTTGAAACTTGACTAACTTAATGTAGGAAAAGGGGAGAGAGAGTGCATGATTTGAAAAAACTAGGGTGATTCACCAAACTTTTAAAGATCCAAAAATTGCAAACAAACTCACAATGTGATTTAAACATAACCTAAGCATCACAACTTTTCCCTAATTATGATATTTCACTTAGAACAACAAGGTGTTGGTTGTAAATGGTAAGGAAAAATGAATTCCACAACCTCAAATACTTTCAAATGCACACAAATGGGGACCTTAGGAAATAAAAAGTGTTTCTGAACATTTAAATGAATAATATATCAAGTAAAGGACTATTCTTGATCACAATAATTTTGATATAAGATCCACCAAACAACTCAAAAAATAATAGGAACAAGAAGTATAATTGTTATGCATTGAATCAAAAGGATCCAAAATATAGTTGCTTCTCCAGAGCTACAAACATTCAAATCTCAGAGTGAGATAGAATGGAAGAACTCACCTCCATCACCTAAGTGAGAGGTATATAAATAAAACCTAAGAATCTGCATCCACGACCCTCAACCTCACCAAAATTGGAAAAATTCTTCATTTAGGGCTTGTGAAAGATGTCTCTCAAATCCAAATGTCAGATTCCCAGATTTGTGGGGGTAGGTGGGAAAGTGAAATCCTTAAAAAAAGTAAGCATTAAAGTCTACCCTATCCCCTCTAAATCATGCTCCATAAATGATATTTTGACAAAGATTTATAAAAATATCATTTGTCAATACCTTACAATAACATAAGAAATGATTTTACATTTAAAAAAATCTTAACTACCCCTATGTCATGATTCTATGTGGATTTTGATTATATTTATGAATAATTTTCAACCCAATTTAAATTAATTAAAAAGGGGAAACATATTCAAAAATATTTACATCTTTTAAAATAAATACACCCTCACATAATATGACCCCTTACAACCTTAGCATCAAATATTAATAAAGTTCTCAACCCAACTTAAGAAGGGGAAAACTTATTAATTAAACATTCACATCTTGAATAAACCAATCCAAAAAAGGGGAATGGAAGATGCTAAAAATATCTACCCCTTACTACCAGCAAATTGGGAAAGATGTAATCTTTGAACTCGACTTTCTTGCTTATGAACTCTAGCTCAAAATGGAAGCTTTGGGCCTTTTCCTTCTTCATAGAATTATGATTCAAGGTAGGTTTTATTTTCTATGCATATCTTGATTCATTTTTGTGATGTTATCTGTATCTTTGTTTGAATCACTGGATGACCTGTGAGTATTGGAAACTAGGGCATCAATTTCATTATTTACTTCCTCTCTATTTTATCATGCTTGCTGTGAATTTAAATGCTATTCTATTGCTATTTAGACCATACATAGTCACTGTTATTAAACTGATGCCTCTTGAATTTTCTTTTGCATTGAGGCCCATTTTACTGTGGCAGCTTAGCAATTTATGTGTGCTCACATGGCTTGCTTGATGGATGATGGTCTCTGTATTATTTTGAGGACACATAAGCTTTATATTCTATAATAATTTTGTTTTTTGTTCACTAGTTTCCCAAGCCCATGAGTATTGAAGTTAGGGCATCAATATTTCTTGTTTACATTCTTCCCTGTCTTAATATCAGTCTCAGTTTTTGTATGAACAAGCTAGTACATCCTTTGATGGTATTTATCCTTGGTTGGAGCCTATGATCCTTGTGTATTTGACTGGCATCCTGTTTACTGATTTCATTGGTGCCTAGAAATCGTGAGCCCCATTACCATGTTGTATTCATCGTAAGCTTTGACTGTTTGGTATTCATTGCTTTGCGTTTGAAGGCCTAAGTTTGCTATGTTCTCATTGCCCTTGCATCTTTGATGGCACATTACTGATGTTTTTTATGCTGTGATCAATAGTATGGCATTTGATTGTTTGAAGCACTAACTTCATTTATCTACTATTAATACTTGTGGCTATCATTAACATCTTTGTTTCATAGCATGATTAAATGTAGGCATATCTTGTTTCTCTGTTATTCCTTCCTTAATTAATTGTCTGTGCTCAACTTAGGCTAGCCTCATGGTTCCTAAGCTCATTGTCTTGGCTACATGCCATGCCATGCTACTCACTACTATTTGTTGCTAGTGTATTTAATATAGCTCATGTTATAGAGCTAGAGCATCATGCTTTTACTGGTATCCATGTTGTTTGGGATGAATCCTCTAAGGCTTGTGGGCTGGCATTTTTGTTATTATTACTTGTTGTAGATTCAATGGTTCATGCTCCATCTAGGGCATCAAGTTTTGATCATTTGAGCTCACTGCTTTATGAGGCCATGAGTTTAAATCTTGGCATCACTACATTGTTTTCATTGATCATGCCTTTTAAATTTGTATTAGATGGCACTATATAATTTGTTGTTGTTGATTGCACTATACAGTTTGTTTATTGCATGCAAGATGACCCCAATGAAGAATGAATGTTGTTGGTGACCTCTACCTTAAATATATACTGGAAGTAACACCCCTTTTGTGATGCTTTGGGTCCTTTGTTGGGTGTCTTTTCTCCTCATTTGAATGTTCTTCCTTAGCTTTATGTATAACTATTCTATCTTTTCTCCATTTTGATCTAATCTCATGTTGCTTCTATCTCCACAGTTAGACTGCATTTTATTTACTCATTGTTCCAAATGATATTATGTCATCATGTTGTCATACCATTCCTAAGAGGGATCATGCCATTGTTTTACTAATTGTGGCCTCTTCTACTTAGTTCAAACTACAGATTAAAACACTCCATGAAAGGAATATGAGATAGAACTGTATGCAGACTTGTAGCTTCTGCTCCACAATTATTTGATTTGATGATGTACTTTGCATTGCTTGTGCATGTTTGACTCATTATGTTGATGGGCATGGTGGATGGCTATTGTGGGTGCATCATGATGTCACAACAACACCAGATGAAACAACATCTGGTGTTGCTATTGCATTGTTGGATGATGCAGACATAGTAGTGATTCATTAGGTGTTCATGTAACACTTACTTCCTCTTTCAGATTTGATTTATTTTCTGTATTTGCATGCTTTCTGTCATTACCATTCTGCCTTCATGACCCTAGATGTTTTGTGGATACTACTTCTTTACTGAGCTTACATTTCACTGCTATTGTCCAGACAATCATTTGTCCTTTGAGAATGGCCTTTGCAGAGGCCATCCTCTCAAGACATGTGATTATCTATATGATGGTAAACAATAGTGTCAAATCTTCTTTTGTATCTACACATGGAACAAACAAGTTAGTAAAACATGGTATTTTCTCTTCATTTCTACAATATTTTAATCTTGGGTGCACATGCCCTGTAGTATAGCCTTTTTTAGAAGTATATGGATGACTATGTATATGCACGACTATAGATGGGGTAAGTTCTAGGATATCATGCATTTCTTAGATCCATTGGATCTAACCCCATCCCTTTTCCTCTTCTTTGTAGGTTCTGGATCACAGGGGCACACTAGATTAAACCTGGATCAACACTTCATTACCAGGCAATGTCTAGTACCCTTGTAATTTTATGTTCATCTACTTTATGTATGTCTATATTTATTTATATCTTCTTGAAATTTGGCTATGCTCATGGCCTGTGTGAGCCCAAATGATCTTATTTTCTAGTTCTTTCCTTTGTTCAACACATATAGATATTTGGCATATATACATGTAACATCTAGATGCAAAAATTTATTTTCCTTTACATGTATCTTTTCATGAAATGAACACAAACTTAAACAAGATCACCTAATAATGCAAAATAGGGTATTGTAGCCTTATCTAGTAATTAGGTCACCAATCCAAAAAATGAGTAAAAATATGTAACAATACTATCTTTCTAATATCTTTCATCACAATATACATCATTATTTTCTTCTTTTTAAGTCATGATTGATGGTGTTAAACATAAGAAGGTAAAACTTCCATTTTCCCAAGCCTACAAAGAAAAGAATATTGTTGATAGAAAGGATAGAGTTAAAAAATCCTATTTGAAATATATCCAAAAGATTCTTGAAGCCAGTGAGAAGTTTGATAAAATCAGCTATAACAATCATCTTGCTAATTTTGTTTCCAAAAACAAAGTGAACATGGCCTTTGCCATTTTTGAATCCTATGATTAAGTACCTTTGACCTTCATTCTCCTTCAAATAATTCATCATTTCCTTGTCTTTAATCACCTATTCCTTCATCCACAACATTTGGAGCATTAATCAAAACCTTGGACTTTAAATTAAAATCAAATCAATCCATGTTTCACAATTTAATCCAACAATAGGGTGAAATAATCAATCCAATAGTATCTCATAGACCTTTAATCAATGCACATTAATCCCTTGCTACTTTCAAAACTAAGTCTTTCTCTAGTAGTTCTAATCCAATCCTATTTTTGGGGGAGATCATCAGTCTATCACCTAAATAAGATAATATTTTAAATCAAATCCAATCCTTTGTTTGCACAATCACAAGGTATTGTTTCACCTAGGTTTGTTCCAAAACTTTAAATCCAATCAATCCTTGAGGCTTAGTTCCTCTTTAATCCAATCAATCAAATCAATCCCAAATCAAATCAAATCAATCCTTGAGGCTTTTTCCTCTTAATCCAATCCAAATCCTGGTCCAAGTTTCTCCTAATTCATCAATTCACTTTATTTCTCTCATCATCTCCCATCTATCTTTCAACATTCTTCAATCCCACCCAAGGCCACTCATGCATGGTACTTACCTGATCTCAAGCCAAGATAAGACAATAATATCTCACTATGGATAATGATCAAGAAACCAACTATGAAGAAGACTTCAATGATGATGAAGAACCACATATGGAACATGACTCGGTCATACCTAAAATTGTCAATGCGAAACCACAATCTAAAGATTTTTTTAATGATCCTAACAATTTGATCCTAGTGGAAGATCTAATCCAAGCCAATAGTTCTAAAAATTTTCTAGATCTTATTTAGAGGGGTGTCACACTCCCTAAATTTTTTTGATAAAACCTTGCTTGAAAAAAATCTGATTCAAACTAACAAAGGAAAGGCCATTCCTGATATGCCTTCAATATATGATAACACGAATCAACCTTCTCATGATACACTTGAAAAAATTGACAAATTTTAAGAAGACCCAATTCCAATGATAAAAAAATATCAATGGAGTGAACAATAATGATTTAAATGGAGGTCATGGACCTGAACATCAACCAAGATCAACAGGATGACATTCTTCTTCAATATGCTCAAAGCCTGGTGGACTCTTGAAGAATCAAAATTCTTCACATGTGAATAACACTAACCATGTTCTTGGTGGACACAACATGAACCCTCCACCTCTCATATGACATAATACATCATTGGGAGGATGAACAAATCAAGGTCACACAATCATCAAAAATAATCCTCCTAAGTTGGTCCAAAAAATCAATGAGCTTAAAATCATGATGACCACTATAAAAAAAGATTCGAAGAAGGAATTCTCTTTTGTAGATAGATGTCCTTATCCATTTGATAAATCAATCAGTGTTCAACCATTCCCTACCAATTCTGAGATTCCTAAATTTTATAAATACAAGGAAGAATCATTCCCTATACAACATGTTAAGGAATTATATGTAGCATCTCAAGAAGTTGCCCACAATGACAATTTCCTTCAAAGACTCTTTACTAGGAGTCTTGGTGGACTTGCGCTTGAGTGGCTACTAAATATTTCTCCCAGTTCTATATCAAATTAAAATGATCTTTCTGAGAAGTTTTTTGCATAATACACTTACAACATCGAACACCAAACATCACTTAGTGACTTGTGCCACACAAAGCAAAGAAATGGCTAAACTTTTGCTAGTTTCCTTCAAAGATGGCGACATCTTGCAAATTGAATCCCTTGGAAAATTCTAGATTCACACCTCATTGATATATTCACTAATAATCTAGTTATAGAAATGTCATTCCAAATGAAAATGGCTTCCCTAGACTCATTTTAGGCACTCATTGAAAAGGTAAAATCTATTGAACATGGAATATTGATGAAAGGGACCATTAAACATTATCCCTCTAATTCATCTAAAAACACTAATGATAAACCCAAATTCTGGTCCAAGAACAAGGGTGTTATTATTGATGGGGTGACAAATGCTAAACATGTCCAAAATGTTCAAGCATCCAATAAAAAAAATCAAGGTAATCATAATAACAATGATCAAAATAACCACAATCAGAACAATAACCAAAACAATCAAGGTAATGAGAACAATCAAAATTAGAATTAGAATCAAATATTTGGTTATCATACTTTCCTATTTTGACATTACAATGGCAATAACAACAACAACAACAACAATAGACCACAACAACGAAGACAATTCACATAACTAGTAGACTCCCTTGATGTCATCTTTCAATGTTTAGTTGATCAAGGAATGATCGTTTATCCTAACACAAGGCCTTTCGATGATAATCAACCAAAACCAAACTAGTATAAGGATAATGAATATTGTGATTATTATCACATCAAAGGGCATGAAATCAAGAAATACATGAAATTTCACCATTTTGTTAAAGATTTGATTGATGATAGCAAGATTGAGGTTGAAGGTCAAAATGCCTCTACCTCCAATGCCCAATTAAAAATGTATTCCAAGCCTTTTCCAAAAAAAATCAAAATAATGCCTTGTCATCCAAATGATTTTCCTATAATTACACTACAAATAAGATCTCAAAAGATGAACGCACTTGCGGTATCCTAGAATAAAATGATGTGTGTGGTTTTGACTCACTGTGTGGCCACATCGAATAATTTGAATCTCATGTAAACACGTTGACTCTAAAAGTGTTGATTATAATGTCACCACATGTCATCCTCGAGTCACTGTACAAGATGCTACAAATCTACATGTTAGAGACCCACCTACTACACCATCTACATATAAATGGCATGCATCTCATTATGACCTTCTTTTTTAATTGAATAATACCCTTACATAGATATCCATCCTTGAGCTTCTACATACATTCCCTATCCACAAAGAAGTCCTTGAAAATGCCCTGACTGAGTCATGTGTCCTTGAAAATATCAATGCATCCTAGTTCCAAGTAATGATCAGAATCTTAACTGCTCAATAATAATTGGTGTTTATTGAAAAATATTTCCAAGGTCCTAATCCTCACCACAATAAAACCTTGCATATCTAAGTAACCATCCATAATACCTGAATCAAAAGAGTCCTCATAGACAATGGATTCGGTCTGAATTTGTGTACTTTAAGTATGATCCATAACATAGGTCTTTCTGAATTCTTTATTGATGTAAATAAAAGAATCACAATAAAGGCATATGATGGCAGAGAAAGGGTGAGTAAATGTCTCATTTTTCTCCCTTTACAAGTGGGCCCATCCCTTATTGAAATAGTGTTTCATGTGCTTGATCTAGATCTACCCTACAATATCCTTTTGGGTAGATAGTGGATACATGCTATCTCAGGTGTCCCATCTATGTTTCATCAATGTTTAAAATTCCACACCATGGGGCCAAAATCACAATCCTTGGAGACCATGAACCCTTCCAATATTGCAAAAGGATAGAAAGTATGAAATCAAACTACTTCCCACTGAATGAGTATGTTCATCCTGTCCAACAAGAAACTCATGTCTGACTCACTTCTTCTGAAGAAAATATGTATAGCCAAGATCAAGGAAAGGAAAAAGTTAATCAAGAGAAGAATGTTGAGTCTGAAAAGAAGGTCTAATTCAAAAATCAAGGTATTGGGGAGTATAAATTTGAAAATTCCATGTACATTGGTAAACTCCCCCTCTCCCCCAAATCCTATGGTAAACCTTCATAGATCTTCCCTAAGGGAGATAAAGAAACCATAAAATGCAATCAGACAATATTTGAACATTGGGGATCTCTTTCAAACAAACACATGGACCATAATGTTCTATCCTAGCTATTTGATGATGAGGAAAATAAATTTATAGACATCCCTAAGGGGAAATATGTTAAGCACACTCCCATTATTGAAAGCATGGGGTATCATTCTACTAGCCTTGGAGCAAAAGAAAACAGAAGGAAAACTATCATTAAAGAAACTGGATACCCTCATGGAAAAGGATTGGGCTCCATAGAAACTAAGAATTTTTTTCCAAGGACTATTGTCTAGTTGAATTTGATTCAGATACCAAGGAAGAGTTCTTTGAAATCCCTTTCTAGTACATTAAAGATGATCTTGATACCTGTGTCCCTCACATAATCAAATGTGATATTTCCTCAACTAACCTTCCCCTTATCAATCCAAAGCTAATCAATTGGGACCCACAAGATTCACCACCTACCTTAGATGTATGTGATTCAGATGAGGTAGAGAAACCTTTTATCCTCATAGAAGACACCATAGAAGTCAATCTTGGTACTGAAGAGGATCCAAAGATCACCTACCCTAAACTAGAAAGAAAAAGAAGCCATGACTAAATTATTAAAGAAGGCACACATCAACTTTGCATGGACTTAAATGAATATTTCTAGGCTTGATACTCATCTAGTTGTACACCATGTTGTTGTAGATCCAAAAATCAAACCTGTGAAGCACAAATTACACAAGATGCATCCACAAGTGACACTCTTGGTCAAATTTGAATTACAAAAGATACTTGAAGCACAATTCATCATACCCATAGATTATCCTGAGTGAGTCTCTAACTTTTTACCAATAGGTAAACTCTCAAGGGGCATCTAGATCTATATTGACTTCAGAGACCTAAATCTTGCTTGTCCTAAGGATTATTTTCCACTTCCTAATTAATATTGACATCATAGTAGATTTGACTACTGGGCATGAGATTTTGTCCCTCATAGATGGATTTTCTGGATACAATCAGATTCACATAACAGTGGAGGACTAGCACAAAACTACATTCACCACACCTTAGGGTATGTTCTGTTACCAGGTCATGCCCTTCGGTCCCAAAAATGAAGGTGCCACTTATCAAAGAGTCATGAAAACTATCTTCCATGACCTCCATCATGTGAATATGGAAAATTATGTGGATGAGATCTAAAGGAAAATCCAAGACACGAGAATCACATATTGATATCCTTACCACAATCTTTGACAAATTGGAGAAGTAAAAGGTTTGACTAAATCCTAAGAAATGTGTCTTTGGTGTGCAATTAGGAAAGTTTTTAGGCTACATTGTCTCTCAAAAAGGAATAGAAGTGGATCCTAAGATGGTAAAATCCATTTTGGAGATGTCACCTCCCAACACCCTAAAACAACTACAAATCTTATAAGGGAGACTTCAATCCATCCAAATATTTATGTCACAATTTTAAAACAAAGTACATCCTTTCTCCCACCTACTAAGAAAGGATATCAAATTTATTTGTTATTTCTTATGTCAAAAGGCCTTTGAACAAATTAAATAATATCTAACTAATCCACTAGTGTTAGTCCTGCCTGTTCCAAGTTGACATTTTATCCTCTACATTTCAGAAATAGTAGTAGTACTAGGTGCTCTCCTAGCATAGTTAGATGATAATGGAAAAGAGTGTGTCATATACTACCTCAGTAGAACTTTAGTGGGTTATGAGCTCAACTATATGGATATTAAAAGAGCCTACCTAGTTGTAGTCTTTTACATGCAGAAGCTATATCATTACATGCTCAATCATAAGGTACAATTGATAGAAAAGATTGACCCACTCAATTATTTTTTATCTAAAGCCACTCTGATAGGCCACACATCATGATACTTGTTAGTGAACAAATTTTTCCTTTTCTTTAAGATCTTAAAATTGTTTAACTCCTTACCCAATTGAAAGGAAAATCTATCACTATCAGTCTGAGGTGGTTACTCAAAACTATCCTCTCTCCATAAAAGGTCCAACTACCTTCTAAAATAATTAACCTTTTTGCTTCTTTATTTCAAAAGAATGGTTGCATAAGATACTTTTTACCAAAAATTACTAAATGGAAAACAATATTCCATTACAAGCTTATAAAGGAATATCACATAGTGATATTAACAGAATCAATAATAAGCCAACTAACTAAAGATTGATAAAATTACTACTAAGATCGACTGCCAAATTTGACCATCATATAAAGATTACTAAAATAATTTAATAGTGCATCAACGGATCATGTTCACATACAATCTGATTCCAACTGAAACCAAAAATACATGTCTAATCTAACCAACTAATCAGAGAAGTCACAAAATCTAATATAAATTGACTAATATTATATTCAATACTATAAAGTCTTAACAGTATTTAAAATAACATACTAAAAACAAAATAGTTCAAAGTATCATAATATTATTCCCATCACCAGAGAATTGACCCTCACAGAGTTGAGAAAATCAAAATATATAGCCACATAAGGCTAAATAAGTTTTAAAAACTAACTTGAATCGGAGTTTAGGAAACTACCCCCTTTTCAGAAACTAAAATTTAACTAGACCCTTAAACTAGTCAACCAAATAAACTATCTTTGGCAAGGTTTAGTTTGCAGAAGAAATGGTCAGGTGCTCTAGAGCTTTCTTGACTAGCTCCATTACGATCCACTCCTGAAAAGCCACTACAAAAGAAGTTAACACACTAGTACATTTGACCTCATTTTTCTACCAAAATTTTTGACCATCAATTAAAAAGGTTTAGGTTGGTTGGATTATAGAAGGAAAAATTCCTTTTTTTTTAATCCATGCCCGTGTTAGTTGAAATTTTGACCAATACCATGTAGGTCAGAATTTTGACCAACACGGGCATAACTTTAGAAAGAAGAAAGGTTTCATATCTCATTTCATTGTTTGGTTTTAACTTGGAGCATGCAAAGGAGCTAGAGCTTGCGATTCTTTGAACTATTATTTGGTGAGAGTAAAAGGAGGACAGCCTACCTGCGAGGGTTGCCACTGTAATTTGGTGTAAAAGGAGGACCGCCTGTAAGGATTTCCTTACTCTGCATTTGTTTGGCATTGTTTTATTGGTTACCTACTTAGGGCCTCTGAGAAATGTGCTAGGGCATAATGTATTTGGTATTTTCTGGAACATTTTTTATCATTGTTTATATACATTTGATTGAGAGATGAACTTGCAAAATCCTAAATTTCTGAATCACTGCATCATGTTACATTGTAAATGTACTAGTGTTAGGTTTATGATTGTAAGGTTGGAAGAGGAAATATTGCAAACAAGATTGAGAAAACTATGTTTTCAACATTTTTTTACTGGTATTTGTTTTCTGCTGACTTCATGTGGATTGGAATGTCAAATCTAACTCCATAGCAAGTCTGCCTAGAGTCATAGCTTTCAATTGTGACTGGTCTAAGATCATTTGGTGGAGAAATCCAAAAGAAATCATGTGACAGTCATCTATAGACCATTTTTGACATAAAAATAGGTCAGTCGGCTTTCTACAGTCAGCTTTCTATGGACTCTTTTAGACCAGGTGTGACTGTCTACACACTATGGGTTTAGAAGTGCTTAAAAAGAACCCAAATAACAAAGCAGCCATAGACTCCTTGTACTCCCAAGACTCCAAACCTTCATCAGTATTTAATAATGTCTAAAAATGAACAAACCTCAAAGGAATAGGGCTCAGTCCACTAAGAACCCCAAAATCACCAAATTTAGCACTTCTAAACCCTTAATCCAAGGGTTTCTTAAATCTCCTATCTCTGATCACTTCTAGGTCCAATAGGTAGTTTTTTCACCATTAGATGTTCATTATAAGATGATCCAAATCATAATCTATATTCCTCCTTTAGACCAAATGGCTACTATTGTAGCATACCAATCAAATTCATTAAGTTTCCTCTATAAATTATGGTGATCACCCAAACATTCTTCCTTCTCATTACATTAATGGATTAGGGAACTATAGTACATGTTAATACTCAATCATTCCATGTTTTATAGTGGTCAGAGGTCATCGAATGACCATATTCAATTGGAAACTCACAAAACTATCAAAGGAATGGTTGAAACTACTCTGCTGGTCAAAATTAATTGAGTAAAAATACAAATACAGACCTCACAAATGCATAGATGTGATCTAGTATCAATATATAACTATTCCAAATGCATTGAAATGTAATAAAATGACAAAATGAATCCAAAATCACTCTAAGAACTCAAGAAAATTGCATTTGAAAGAAGTTTATTTATCAAAAACTCAGTACAGTCCATACACCAGGCCTCTTCAGCCATACAATGAAACTTTGGCATATTTGATGGACTCCTAGAAACTACCCCAACCAATCCCAATCAGTTGGATGGATTAGTTTTCACTAAAACATAAAAAAATCCAATTCCCTCCATTTTCTAATAACCGTTGCATTTCAATTTTTTGAATTTGCAACATTACAAATTTGGAGTTTTTGAAACTTTTAAAGATAATGAAGCCTTAAGAATTTGAAATGTGACCCAAATGAAATTATTAAGCATTATTAAAATCAAATCTAAACTATTATAAACTTGTAACACCAAATACCATTCTAGGCTCTTATTTTGGTCCTAAGGCCTATTAGGCCTTTTAAGACATATTACATATTTGCCATTTGCATTGCATGGAATGACCTTATAGGCCATTATAGGTGCCAATACATTTCAATTGATGTCTTTAGATGTCATTAGGTGCATGGTTGTCATTATGGACTCCTGGTAGTCTTTGGATGTTCTAGGTGCCCCTGTACCATGTTCACCACCTTTGAAAGGATTCTTGTCCCAAGAATCAGTCCTAGCATTGGATGTCTGAATCTGAACTGAAAATTTCATAAAAACATCAGCCAACTCGAGATATGAAAACATGTCTAAATTCATTAAAAAAATTCATATTACATCTCATTAAATAATGTTGAAGTGAGATTGGGCAATAAAAGTGAAAATATTACGCCTTCCAAATGTGCACAAAACTATTCAAAACTCTAATGAAATGTAACACCATATCCTAGCAATCATTTGAATCCATATCAACCATAAAAATAAGCGTTTGTCAACAATATAGTCAGATTGTACCCTCACGGGCAGTGACTGCCAAATTTCAAATGAATTTACATTTTCATTGCTTGAACATAGTTTACATTCACTGTTATGATCTCTATAATCTGGAACAATGGAGTTTTTAATTTCTAGTTTCTAGAGTGTATTTATTTTTATGTTATGTAAATTTATTATAAAAATCAATAATATCAATACAAGTATAAGCATTGTTAAGTGGATTTGTATTCTCAATTCAATTCGTGCAAGAATATGATGTACTTTACGTACTATTAAAGTTTTGACAAACTTTCACATATTAACTTTTGAAGTAGAACTAAAGGCAATGCATTGTTGTTAACTTGTTATTAATAAAAAATTTATTGTTCATGTTGTAAAACTAAACTATTTTAACTAAAGTATACATGCAGTTTTTATGGGAAGAGGTTGAACAAACTATAATCTTGAACAAACTAAGCGGAATATGTAAACATTTTCTACACTATCTCTTTTCTCTATGATTGATTATAAATATCATGGTGTTTTATGGCACTTTCATTAATTGTATCATGGTTGTTCTCTACTATTGTACTTAACCTTTAACATATCTCCAATGATTACAATGACTTGCACATGCTTGTACCTTGTGGTTGTTCCATCTTCTTATTGTGATTTTTGTCGATTTAAGGCATGATATGTCAATGTCTTCTTATTGTATTTATTCTATTAGGACTTCAAACTGAGTGACGTTTCCTTTTCACATGAGCATAGAATTCAAAATTGCCTCTATAGAAGAAATTGTTCATTAATAGTAGATAGATGTGTTTTTCCCTATGATCTCATGATAATGGCCATATTCAATAACTCTATAACATGATGGTTGTTCCTTTTAAGAGATATGGTTGTTCCATTGTTCTAAAAACTACACTTTGTTGTCCTTTTGACATGATAGCATTATATGTTAGAAACTTTGAGGTTCTCTTACCTTTTGTATGTCATGGTTTCACCTCTATGTAGTTAAATCTCACTCTAAAAATGATCTTCTTTTAGGAAACAATGAAAATCCTCTATGGGTTCGTACTTATTGTGACTTCCCATGGTGCACTATCATTACTTGTACACTATATTTTTCCAATTCTTTTAACTTGTCACTGTCTTTGAAAATTAATGCCATATGTTGCTTACATTTGATTCAATTTTCATATTAATTACTCTCTTCAGTTGTATTAGGAACTTTTTCATTAAGCATGTGTGATGCAAACATAGATATACATGGGCATTAATGCATTAATGCTCAATTGAATGCCTTAATGTAGCTCCCAGAGAAAGGCCATCTGGAAGCTTTAGAGGAAATAATTTGTACTAGGTATGGAATCACCTCCACTTAAATGCCAAATTCTAATGTGTTATTATCTTCAATTACAAGTTTCTTTTGCAAAAATATATTGTATATCTTTATAGACTAGACAATGTGACTGTACAACTCTAGAATATATTCTCTATAATGTCTAATTACAAACTGAAGTGTAAATTGAAGTAAAGTCTTCCTTGGATAAAATTCCAATCCTTATCTACTAATTACAATATTTACCTTTATAGTTCATGTGACCTCCCTAGGGATTTGTTAGAACTAAAATAAATTTGTTATATGCTAGTTGGCCAACTATGCCTAGTCAGCCAACTAGGAGACATGTCTTTTGGGAGGTAAAGACTCATATGAATGAAAGATAAAACTCTTCATCCAATGAAAAAAAATAAAATTCAACACAAACATCTATGAATTATATCCAGACAGTAGTGGACTATATATAGGAAGCAATGAATTACATGTAATTACTTCAACTTTACATTCTTGATTTACTTCAGCATCAAGAATAATATCCACAAATTCAGTAGTCTAGTGAGGAGATTTGTGTAACTCCCAAAATAATAATAACTCCCAAAATACTTATCCTTTTGAATATTTCATGGTCTATTGAGCATGATTTGTGTGTGTATTTGTAAATTTTGTATAATCTTATAATATTTTTTTTTAATTATATACAAGATACTACTAATGTTTGTATGTTTACATTTTGTATATTTATAGCCTGTGAAGAAAGTCCACACCTGGCAATATGAACCTAGAACAAAATAATGAGACAATTGCTAGATTATGGTCTTAGTTCCAAAGAATAGACATTGAAAAATGTAATTGTCCTTGCAAAAAGTGTAAGGGCTTAAAGAATCAAAGAATTCTAATCAAAACTGCCCATAGCCATTGTAGGCAATATAATCACATTGAAGGGGGGCACGATTTTCATTTATTGGTGAATGTGGATTTCCAATTGGAGGAACATGGAGGTGTGAATATCCAAGCCGATGATAATTCTCCCATGGAAGAAGATGATCCTATGGCAGAGAACACAATTGAAGATGATGGTATTGGCATAGCTGATAATGTGCTAGAGGACATGATTGAAGAAGATGGTATTGGCATAGCTGATCGAGATGATCATGATGATGGTACTAACACTTGTGATAATGATGATGAAGATGGTCTTGATATAGCTATAATTGAGAAGGCATACGAGCCCCTATACCAAGGCTCCCAAACAACTCTTCTCTCTGCTATAGTGTTGTTGGTGAACTTCAAGGTTATGAATGGTTTATCCAATGTAGCAATGTCATGTATGCTAAGGTATGCTATTTTTTTCATCTTCAATGTTAGCATACCATTACGATTCATTATATTAACAATTCATATTTGTTTTTGTAGGTTGATAGGTGAGTTTTTTTTACCACCATCAAACATTTTGCCTCATTCATACCGAGAATTATCTACCATTATGAATCAAATTGGAATGAAGTATCAAACAATACATGCATGTCCCAATGATCACATTCTATATCATAAACAACATGAATTTGCATCAAAATACCTTGTTTGTCATACTAGTAGATATCGATCAGATCAAATAACAAAAAAGGTGCCTGACAAGAGTCTTTGGTACATTCCCCTTATTCCACATCTTCAACAATTATTCAGGTGCACTAGCTTGACACAATTTATGGATTACCATGCACACAATAGAAGTCAAGATGACATTATGTGAATGCCTATGGATGGTTTTGCATTTAAAGACCTAGAAATAACATGGACACGCTTTAAAGAAGAACCTCATAATCTCAAGATTTCAGTGCCAGCGGACAGTGTCAATCCATTTGGAGATATGAGATCTACTTACTCAGTGTGGCCTATTTTTTTTATTAACAATAAAATTCCTCCTTGGATGTCCATAAAGAGGGAGCACATAATGTTTTCAATGATTGTACTAGGTATTTTTTCATTTAATAGTTATGTAAATTAATTTATAAACACCACATCAAGATGGTCATAATAATTATGTAATGTTTTTGTTCATTCAACTAGGTAAGTTCCAAGTTAAAGATATGAACATCTATATTGAGCCCCTTATTGATGAGTTGTTGATTTTATGGAATGAGATCACTATGTATGACATCTCTATACCAATAGGACAAAGAAAATTTCAATTCCATGTAATGCTTGTATGGACAATACATGATGCCCCTGGGCTAACTCATTTTTGCAGTATGTTATATATTCATGTTAAGGTCATGTATTTTTGAAAAGTTATAGTGCTTACACATTATTGATGTATGTTTAAGTTGTGCACGATAATTGTACATGATCCAATTGTATGATATCTTTTAGGTCTTCAGAAAAAGGGTAAATTCGCATGTCTAGTTTGTGGTCCGAAGATGAAATCTCATCATTCAAGAAGTTTAGGAAAGCAGGTGTTCGATGAGTTTAGGCACTTTCTCCACAATAATCATAAGTATCGAACAATTGAAAAACACATTTTTAATGAGAAAGAAGAGATGACATCAAGGCCACAAAGAATGGCACCTCGTCTATGGAAGTTGGAATACAATAGACTAAATCATCAAGGTAATGTCATTCCATCTGATGATTTTTGTTTGAAATTTAGATTTTGATATTGTCTTTTATTTACTAATGATGTTATTGATGCTCGTGAAGGTCGTCAAGGAATCAATGACCAACTTCCTAGAGGAATAAAAAGTTATCCTAGTCAATTTAGTAGGTTGATGTACTACAAGGATCTCCCAATCGTGCATTTGTTTGATGCTATGCATATTGGAAAGAATGTAACAGAGACACTATGGAAAATATTGGATGGAAGGCGCGACAAAGAAAAAATGGCCAAAATTTGTAATGGCATTCATGAATCCAGTCATGCATTGAAAAATTTTATTGAATCAAGTAGCAATAGAGACCGCATAACTACAAGTGCCCTTCCTTGGTTATTAACTGAGAAACAAAGAAATGCATTAAAAAAAGTCAAAAAAAACAAAATTTCCAATAGAATTTGCTGCAAATATAAGCAGTCTTGTATCAAAGAAAGGTGATTTTGGGCTAGGGTTGAAAACACATGATTAGCATACCTTCATCAAGGTAAGTCATGTTCTCTATTTACAATATATTTGTAAAATTGCATGTACTTTTTATTGTATTATTTTACAATATATTGAAAAGATCATTTTTAAATTATTGCAGTACATCCTACCTCTATCCCTCCTAGACCAGTTTGACAATAGTGTTAAACAAGTTATATATGATCTTGGAGAATTCATGAGGTTAGAAGTGTTAGTATATTTATGACTTGCTTTACTTTTATGTAATTTATTGTATATTTTTATCTAAAATCTTGTTTATATGTTCTTGCGAGTTGAATCTCTTTTAGGTGGTTATCATCTAAAGAAATTGATAAAAAAACATATAAAATATTGGAAGAGAAAAATTCCCCACCTTATGTGTGAAATGCAAAAGTGTCTACCTCCAACTTTTTTCAATGCTCAAGAACACTACCTCATACATCTAGTTGAGGAGATTGAATCGTGTGGACCTATACAAACTAGGTCAATGTGGATGGTTGAGAGGAACTTAAAATTTATGAAGTTCTTGGTTCGACAAAGAGCACATCTTGAGGGTTCTATGGTGGAGGGATATATGGTATACAAAACCATGGTGTATCTTAGTGAATATCTTCTCAAGTTTGCAGCAAATATCCATATAGATCACATTTGAGATCCCAACTATATTAACAAATTTGAAGGGGAGTACTTGATGGGGAAAGGTAGATTGAGGAAAGTGAGAGGTAATTCTATGATGTTATTGTAGTTTATTAATTCTTATAGATCTTCAATATAAGTTATTTCTAAGCAATCTATTTGTTTTCTTTATAGTTGGTCATGAGTGGGATGCACTACATTTGTAAATTACAAACAATCTTGATTGGATGATGGTATGGATTCAACAATCTCAAAAAAATGGTCTCTCATTAACATGGGATGGTGTTGCATCATTGGTTAAAGAAGCTCATCATAATGGAGATCCCAATGTTACACCAATGGCACTTGATCTAGCATATGGTTTAAGAGGTAGAAAGGTACGTATAAGTTTACTAACCATGACCCATAAGTTTAATATCAACTCATAGATCGATGAAAATAATTTTGACATGTTTGAATAATTGCAAATCAAACACCACAAAGCTATGTACTACCCTAGCCATAAATTTCACATAAAAATTTAGATGACATGAAGAAAACTTGTGATTCTAGGATAAGTGCAGTCTTCGAGGTCACTAATATTTCATCTAGAAATGACATACATCCTCAACAATCTAAAAATTGATACTATGACATTTTGGATGATATACTTGAGTGCGACTTTAATTCATTCAAATTAGTTCTATTTGTTGTCAAATGGTACAGGCTACGGTTGAATAAAAAATGATCTTGATAGCACTGTTATTGAACATGATAGTGGATTTACAATGATTAATGCAAGGTCATTTGAGCCAGTTGGAGATGAGCCCTATGTTCTTCCAAGCCAATGTGAGAAAGTGTTTTACTTTTTCGTTCCACCTAAACTAGGTTGGGCATTTGTTGTTAGACATGATCCAAGAGGAAGGCTGGTACAGTATAATGTGATGAAAGAAGAAGATACTGAAGAATCAAAAGATGAAGTAAATGATGATCATGGATGACTGTTACACAATGAAGAAGAAGAAGAAGAAGAAAATGATGATGATTCTGGTGATGCTGACGATGGTCATGATGATGATGGTCATGATGATGATAGTCATGATGATGGTGATGATGATGATGATGGTGATGATGGTGATGATGATGATAGTAGTCATGATGATGATGATGATGATGACATGGATGAGGAGGATGATCAATAACATGATCAATGAAAGGTATGTCAAGGTATGATCAATGCCCCATATGAGGTATTGATTTATTCATAGAAATTTGAATTAATTTATTATGTGTTGAACTCTATAGTCATGGAGTATATTATGCATCATGTAAATTTTGTCTTCTATGTAATTTGTAGCTTACATATCATGTAATTTTTCGCTAACTTAAGATAAATGATTTACATATGCAGGAAATTTAACGCCTTTGACATGGATCGACAGGTATAATTTATTATCTGTTTTCCTTCTCTTTATTCAGAAAAATATATAGATCCTACTATATTATCTCTCATTTGATGGATTGTAGGTATCACCAAATAGGTATTTATCTGATATATCTTCCCCAAGTGAGGAAAATGCGGGAATAGAAGACAAAAGTGAGACCTCTAATAGGTCTAAAATAGGGAGATCAACTAGAGGTCAAAAGATTAGAAGAAAATTTGATAAATGAATGCAATTTTTCCTTGCTGAGGGGGGGTCATGTTCTTATGATAATGATACCAAAGGTGACATGAAGGTTCCCTTAAGGTACACACATCTTCAGAAAGAATGGGTACCCAAGGAACTACCTCTAGTTAATACAGATTTTTCTATTAATGAAAGGATATATCACATAGCTCCATCTTCATTACATGGTTTGGGCTTATTTTCCATGGATGGCATAAAAGTAAATTATAATCAAGTTTTTGAATTGATGGAGTATGTAGGACCTTGTTACATTTACAAGAATTGGATGCAGATTGTGCAATATAAAAAAAGTATGTGTAGGCATGCATTGTCAGCAAACTATATACAATGCAAAGAAAATTATCAAACTAAAAGGCTCGCTATGTATATTGATGGAAGGCCAAAACCAATAGGGAATATTGCAGGTTTTATAAATATTTCTCGACCTGTGTCAACTAATAAGCGGCCAAATTGTATATTCGATGCATGAGAGAGAAATTGTGTATTTGTATGTGCGATAAAATCAATAAGTGCAAGGGAAGAGCTTCTAATAGATTACAATTTGAATCATGTAGATACAAAAAAATTCCCTATCATGGGACTGGTAAGTATAACATTTAAACCAATTGCCTCCAATTAATATTGACTCCAATCACTTCTTATTTCTAAGAATTACCATTTACCAATCTTTGTCACAGGGTGACATGGATATTCCACCTCAAGATACAGGCAGGGATGTTCCTCTCAGTACACCTTCTTCATCAAAGGTAAACCTTAATTAGTGTAATTCTACAAATTATATAGAAACAAATGTCATATTATTATGTTCTTTTCTTTATGGCTTTGGAGTTATTTTGATAGAATTTTATTGATATTGATGTCATAACTTGATACTTATTGATAGAGAAAAGCAAAAGAGGCAATAGATCTATTGCGGTCTGAAATTGAGGTGACATTTATAGATGACATAGAATCTAACTCTAACCATGCATTCATGGCTACTCAAATAAAAACTAAATATGGTAAAGAAATTCTTAACCTTCTAATGGAAACAAATGAAACTGAGGAGTCAAAGGAACTTGAAGAAGAATTGACACATAGAGTCAATTCTATTAATGTAAGCAGACATTAATCTTAAGCAATAATTAAAGTTCAATAGATGTTTATATTTTATACTATCTTATGGATCATGATCTAAAATATGATGTGTTCTTCTTACAAAATTTTTTGACACGTGTGAAACATCGTCAATATGGTGAGGGTTGTAGCACCGCACAACCTTCATGTAAATAATCCTT